>JANJGK010002074.1:0-147336 GCA_039081455.1 Macrobrachium rosenbergii | reverse complement strand
AGTTTACAGTGTCTCATCCTGAATCACAATTCACTATATGAGTTTGCAGTGTCTCGTCCTGAATCACAATTCACTATATGAGTTTACAGTGTGTCACCCTAAATCACAATTCACTATATGAGTTACAGTGTCTCACCATAAAAAACTGGACCATACGACTGATATCATGGAACAACAACAGTGGTTTCCAAAATGGTCAGTATTTGATAGAACAGGCACAGTTTTCAGCTAAACCATAAGGCGGTCACTGATCTCAATAGTATTTCCCTAAGGGGCTACAAACATCCCCTAACCGTTACAGACACACACAGAAAACACAGACATTCACCCAGCAACCGACCTTTGAACTTGAGATGCCATCAGAAACTTACTTTGCCAACTGGTTCTGATTATTCTGCTGCCTGGAACCTTCCAGCTTATCCAGGAGTTCCTCTGGTCTGGAAGCACCCACCAGGAGACTCTGGAATGGAAGCACAGAAGAAACATTAGTTCCAGTTTGAGAAAAGTCCTGAAGCACTGAGAGAGATTTGTGGCTTATTTCTATTTATATTTGCTGTCGTAGTTTCAGCCTGATATTTTATTAGGTAACAGACACACACAGACACATGCACAGACAAAGACAAGATGGAGTTAATCCCTTTAATAAAGATACTTTTAATATAACAATTTCTAATGTCATTATACAAAACCACAAGAAAAATCAATACAAATCTTGTGGATAATTTACCAAAAGTCTGGACATCATTTTACTCAAGACACAGAATAGTATTATTATTATTATTATTATTATTATTATTATTATTATTATTATTATTATTATTATTATTATTATTATTATTATTATTTGTTGATTACAGTGTGCCCTAAAAATGTACGTCATATGCTGTACTGACACTGAACTAATAGTGAATCTCCTGTTGCATGAATAATAGTGAACTAATGGTGAATCTCCTGTTGCATGACTAATAGTAAACTAATAGTGAATTTCCTGTTGCATGACCAATAATGAACTAATAGTGAGTCTCATGTTGCATGACTAATAATGAACTAATAGTGAGTCTCATGTTGCATGACTAATACTGAACTAATAATGAATCTCCTGTTGCAGAATTAATAGGAACTAACAGTGAATCCCCTGTTTCATAACTAATAGTAAATCTGTTGCACTACTAATAGTGAACTAATAGTGAATCTCCTGTTGCATGACTAATAGTGAACTAATAGTAAATCTCCTGTTGCATGACTATTAGTGAACTAATAGTGACTCTCCTTTTATAACTAATAGTGAACTAATAGTGAATTTCCTGTTGCATGATGAGTACTGAACAAATAGTGAATTTCCTGTTACATGACTAATAGTGAATTAATAGTTAATCTCCTGTTGCTTGACTAATAATGAACTAATAGTGAATCTCCTGTTGCATGATTAATAGTGAACTAATAGTGAATTTTTTGTTGCATAACAAATAGTAACTAATAGTGAATCTCCTGTTTCATGACTAATAGTGAATCTCCTGTTGCATGACTAATAGTGAACTAATAGTGAATCTCCTGTTTAATGAATCATAGTGAACTAATAGTGAATTTTCTGTTGCATAACAAATAGTAACTAATAGTGAAATCTCCTGTTGCATGACTAACAGTGAAGTAATAGGGAATCTGTTTTATAACTAATAGTGAATCTCCTGTTGCATGACTAATAGTGAACTAATAGTGAATCTCCTGTTTTACAACTAATAGTGAATCTCCTGTTGCATGACAAATAGTGAACAAATTGTGAATCTCCTGTTGCACGACTAATAGTGAACTAATAGTGAATCTTCTTTGGCATGACTAATGGTGAACTAAGAGAATCTATTTTTCATAACTAATAATGAATCTCCTGTTACATGACTAATAGTAAACTAATAGTGAATTTCTTGTTGCATGATTAATAGTGAACTAATAGTGAATCTCCTGTTGCATGAGTAATAGTGAACTTATTGTGAATTTCCTGTTGCATGATTAATAACTAATAGTGAACCTCCTGTTGTTTGACTAATAATGAACTAATAGTAAATCTCCTGTTTTATGACTACTAATGAACTAATAGCGAGTCTCCTGGTGCATGATTAATAGTGAACTAGTAGTGAATCTCCTTTGTCATAACTAATAATGAACCTTCTGTTGTATAACTGATAGTGAAATAATAGTGAATCTCCTGTTTCATAACTAATAGTGAATCTCCTGTTGTATGACTGATAGTGAACTAATAGAGAATTTCCTTTTGCATGGCTAATAGTGAACTAATAGCGAATTTCCTGTTGCATGACTAATAGTGAACTAATAGTGAATATTTTTTGGCATGACTAATAGCGAACTAAGTGAATCTCATTTTTCATAACTAATAGTGAATCTCCTGTTGCATTACTAATTGTGAACTAATTGTGAATTTCCTGTTGCATAACTAATAGTGAACTGATAGTGATTTTCTTGTTGCATGATTAATAGCGAACTAATAGTGAACCTATTGTTGCATGACGAATAGCGAACTAATAGTAAATCTACTGTTGCATGACTAATAATGAACTAATAGTGAGTCTTCTGTTGCATGACTAATAGTGAACTAATAGTGAATCTCCTTTTTTCCTAACTAATAGTGAATCTCATATTGCATAACTGATAGTGAAATAATAGTGAACCTCCTGTTGCATGACTAGTAGTGAATCTCATGTTGCATGACTAATAGTGAACTAATAGTAAATCTCCTGTTTCACAACTGCAAAATATTCAACATTTTTCTGTCATTTACATTCAACATACAAAGCTCCACCTCCATTTACACATAACCACATACCTATGAGGAGTTAATTAGCAATTATGTTGTTTTGAAAGTCATTAATTCTCCTCATTAAGTAAAGAAGCATTGAATTAACTCCTTTATTATTTTGGATAATTTAAGGAAATTTAATTTACTGATTAATCTCTGAACATTTTTAATTGTTTTATTTTGGATAGTTTAAGGAAATTTAATTTAGTGATTAATCTCTGAACATTTTTAATTGTTTTATTTTGGATAGTTTAAGGAAATTTAATTTAGTGATTAATCTCTGAACATTTTCAATTGTTTTATTTTGGATAATTTAAGGAAATTCAATTTAGTGATTAATCTCTGAACATTTTCAATTGTTTTATTTTGGATAATTTAAGGAAATTTAATTTAGTGATTAATCTCTGAACATTTTTAATTGTTTTATTTTGGATAATTTAAGGAAATTCAATTTAGTGATTAATCTCTGAACATTTTTAATTGTTTTATTTTGGATAATTTAAGGAAATTTAATTTACTGATTAATATCTGGTCCTATTTAATTACTAGTGTCCCTATAAAGCCAAGAATTCCCTGGGCATAGCTTGGCATACATGGGAAATGCCCACAGTACCCTCGACTAACCTGGAATTACTGCAGTATGAATTATATCTGGCTTAGGATGGCATACTGTAGGCATTAATCATCTGAGAAAGGCTTTATCGGGTTTTAAATGTACATATAGATAAAATGTCTCCTGTCTGAGGGTATCAAGGTTAGGTCAGGCTATTGAAGATCCTGTGAGGCCTGACACTTAAATAGCCAGTTAGGGCTACTAGGTTATATTCTTTGAAGGTTCTAGACTTATAATTAGGCCCAAGTAGCAACCAGTAAATTAAACAGGAATGAATAAAAATGCCTGAAAGGAAGATAGTGGCTTTATAGCCTCAATACTTGGCTACCAATGGCAAGGCCTGCTACCCTAGTAGGAGCATCTGGCTATTAGGATTCCGAAGAATTCAGAGCATTCCAGGTCATGATTCCTACTTCAAATAATCCCTGCCACTACAAAACTCATTTCAGGGCGAAAATAAGATCAAATTATGAACGATTTTATTGAATTTTAATCGATGAGAATCGATCTCTGAGGCACAAAATGGCGCCGAGGTTCGGTGACGTCATTCCAGGATAATCACGTGGTCAAAATCATAAATACTATTTAACCCATTTGGGTCAAATTCCGCCGCTAATTAACGCATTCGAGGGTCAAAACATATAGAAATGAAAGAGGATTTCTTAAAAATGGTGCGATTTCAGTTCGCAGGAATGTTTTGATGGATATCATGGATACAAGTAACAAATAGATAGGGGCTTGTTGGATTAACGGTCGGCCATGTTGGATTTATCTCTATCGATTTTCGTTCGTCATTCAATTTTTACAATTGTTTCGTCATCACGATGTATTTAAAGAAGATCTTTCGCGCCATATAAAGTCAATTTCATTTAAAAGACGAACAATGGCGGTATATTTGTCTGCCTCGACGGCCATTCCATGTCGAAGCCAGTAAGATTTTCTTAGATAATTGGAATAAAAAGAGTAATAACGAAGTTAAACAGAATCAAATACATTATCATTACTATGATAATGAAATAAAAAGAGTAATAACGAAGTTAAAGGGAATAAAATACGTTATAATGACGACGATAATGATTTAAAAACCTGTAAATACATTGTATTCCGCCCAATATCCCGTATTTGAGCATATGACTCGGCCAAATGGGCATAAAAATGATTCGCTTCTCCGTTCATTATTTTATTCAGTGACCCAGTTTTTATCTACATTATGGCTTATAAACCATCCACGATATATTTCCCAAATTTGTACTGCTCCAGTTCATTCATTTTCAATATAATTACGAAGAAATGAAAGCATTTTCGTCGGCCCCGATCGTCGACGACGTCTGATTTTGGCGCCATTTTTGAAGAACGAAATTGAAGGATGAAATTGAAGGATGAAATTGACGAATATTGACGAAGATAAAAATAATTTAACGTAATGGAGTTCGTTATATGAACGAGACTGAGTTATATAACGCATAAAATGAGTTATATAACGTTAAATACGTCCTGTCAAAGTGTTAAATCAACTCAAATATGGAAGAGCAATTTGCACTGAGCTGGTCTTGGGGAAACCACACCTCTATTTCGATTTTCCTTATCGATTTTCGTCCTTCATCCCGTTTTCAAAGTCGTTTTCTTATTCCCGATGTATTTTTCTAACATTTTGACACTAATTCAATCGAAAAGTCACTTTAACAAGATTAAAAGCAGCCTTTTTGTCTCTTACGATCGAAGAGGATTCGATTTTGGCGCCATTAGGGCGAGATGGATGATGACGTCACAGTAGACCCTCCACAGGCCACCAAGGGATCGACCGAAATCGCAATAAAACGAATCGTAACGACGATAAACGGGAAAAAATCCGTTCTAACAACACTAATAAGGATTAATAACCTGTGAAAACACTTTAAACCTCCAAATTCAACCTATTTTAGCGTTAAAATCGGTCTAAAGGGGATTCGCTGAACACGGTCCCTTAAGATCAGAATCGTACATCCCCCACGAGCCAGGCCACCACGATACATTCGATGATTGAGTTAAATAAATGGTAACGAAGACAAACGTAATAAATTCGTTATAAATGCAACTGAAAATGAGAGAGAGAATGTAAGAGAGAAGTAGGAAGATGTAAAATAGCGTTTTTAATCGCTACTGAAGTCCTCGGAAAAGAAAATGGAAGATTTTTATTCATACTCGAATGCGTCGATTTTTCATCCATTATTTTATTTAATGACCCAATTTTTATCTATTTCATGGCTTCTGAATCATCTATGATATATTTCCCAAATTTATACGGCTCTAATTCCGTCAATTTCAAATTATTTAAATAGAAATGAGGCCATTATCGTCGTCCCTGATTGCAGACGACGTAGAGAGAGAGAGGGAGAGAGAGAAAAAGAATAACTAACGTCTTTTTCGGCGAGGATACGAACTTCACTAAACGAAAATTCCTACCAATTATTTTTTTCAATCGCTCCGTATGACGTCATATTTGAAGCTACGATAATGAATTAGGTGTCATTTTAAAGCTAAAGAGTTGGTCTTTATCATGATATGCTTAAAATCACGAAAATTTTCAAATTAAATATCGATATTACGAGTAAATGTTAGCCGTAACGAAAAAAAAAATCGTACTACTTTTTTTAACAATTCATGATAAATCGTAGAAAAGTTATATATCACTCCTGTTTACATCTTGTAAAGCCTGATAAATTAACTTTCCGATGATGTACTATTTACTACTATTTGAGCTACGTATGGTATGATAAATCGCTTTCAAAAACTGTAAAATATAGATCATTGGCGTCGTTAAGTTCGCCGAGCGGAATAGCTGTTTATGTGACTCTTATTAAAAAATTCTCAGTAAATCTGAATAATATATCATGTTTCCCAATATATCGTGAAATAATATGATAAATTACCTTTACACTGATATATAATTCAATATCATTTGTGCCACATGATAAGCAACAAACATAGATACAAAAATGTAAAAATTAAAAAAAAATACATTCCCACCGCTGGTACGAGTTGGCTGATCGGAGAAAGATATATTTTTCAAAAATTTGGCAAAATTACAGATAGTAATATATTTGCTTTATCTTTATACGGTTAAATAGATCGATAACTGAATTTTATAATGATATATAATTTTAATAGATTTCCTGCCGGGAGTGAGGTTAAAACAATAAAAAATGCAACTTTAGGCTCAAATATCGAGGGAGAATAATCGGTTGTGGTGGGTGACGAACGCAATAGAGAGAGAGAGAGAGAGAGAGAGAGAGAGAGAGAGAGAGAGAGAGAGAGAGAGAGAGAGAGAGAGAGAGAGAGTTATAACATAACAGCCTCAGTATGACCTAATTTGGCCTATAACCTTAAATTTGGCCAGGATGGTTCCAGTGATTATGAAGGTTGTAAACAGTTTAAATAACTATAACAGGTCATCACTGACCTATAACCCATATGTCATGTCATAATTAACCTGTATCTATAACCAGTTGTTACAGCCTAGGAGATGACACTGACCTATCCTACATAAGGTGTCATTTGACCTAATACACCACATTTAAGTGACCTTATTCTTAAGAAAAAGGTCAAATTAGGTCAAATAACCACATATCAGACTCTGCAGAGGACTGTGGGAGCCTAAAATTTAAGCCTTTAATAAAACTCAATTATGGGGCATTAATTGGTCACTGAACACTGAATGTGACCTATATTGACCCCAATTGGACCCAGAATCTAGTAAATTCCACAATATCTGAGCATTTATCAACATTCACTAGAACTAAACCAACTTCACTCTTCAATGATACCCAATTTGGGTCATTTATTGGTCAAACCCCATAAATACCGTTGGGCATGATCAAGTATGACCCAGATGACCCAATGTGGTCCTGTTTGACCTTGAATCTATGAAATTCTTCAAATTTTGGGCAGTTTTGACAATTTGATGACCCCTAACTTCCTTCACACTTCAATAAAACCCTATTTTGGGCCATAAATTGGTCAATGAATGCCCAAATTGTGACCAATGTAACCCAATATGACACAATGTGATCTAAATTGACACAATGTGACACCAATTTGACCCAGAATCTATCATTTTCCTCAAATTTGGGGCACTTTTGACAATTTAATGGGCCTCCTACTCTCTCCACACATCAATAAAACCCTATTTTAGGTCATAAATTGGTCAATGAATGCCCAAAATGTGACCAACATAACCCAGTGTGACCCAGTACGACACAATGTGATCTAAACTGACACAATGTGACAGCAATTTGATCAAGAATCTATCATTTTCCTCGAATTTTGGGCAGTTTTGACAATTTCATGGGGCCCCTACTCACTTCACACTTTCATGAAACCCTATTTTGGGTTATAAATTGGTCAATGAATGCCAAAAATGTGACCTAATGTGACTCAGCATGATCCCAACATGACCCAGAATAAAAAAGACATTGCAAAATAATGAATAAACTTACAATTAATTCCATAAAAAAGTCACTATTTTCACTCTAGCTATAAACACTAAGTCTTGTCCCAGACTGCTGGAAAATCATTGCCCAATTCTCCCTGGACCAATCAGGAGACAGGATTACAAACTCTCGTTTCTGATTGGCTGAGAACTTGAGCTTTTCAATAAGGGTGTTTAAAAGTCATCCTCCCATTGGCTGGACTGTGTAAAGAAGAGTTCTGATTGGTTGTTGAGACAAGAAGGTCAGTCTTGTCAGAGTTTTCAGTGGAGAGTTGTTTGTTTGGGTAACAATTGTTACTCTTACAGACAATACAACAACCACAAGAAAATACTACTTGTTTTCAGGCTGATGAATAAATTTATTAGGGAAGAAAATTTACTAATACATTGATTTATTAAAGACAACACCACAAAACAAATGACAAAACAAAAGAAAAACGAAAATATTAAAATTAATTCATCCCAAACAAGTGAACAATGTGGCTGCCTATGGCCAACTAAGACATTTACAGTAATAATAATATTTAGGTTATTTTCTATATATTTAACAAAACACTTACTATATAGCCCATAAAATACACAGATACACATGTGTATGAGTGTGTATATGCCAGTGTATTGTGTACAGACATAGATATACATATACACATGTAAAACATATATAGGCCTAAGTACACTACTTCAAATGTAAACAAAAGCTAATGCGCCTGTGTATATACATACTCGTGTGTATATACATACATCTGTATACATATACACATGTGCCATATATACACCTACACATTAATACAATCACATAAAAGCCTACAAACATTAATACACATAAATCTGTATTTATACGAATTAAATCGTGCATATACATGGATAGTCACAAATACATATATGAATACACACACATATACCTATATACACATACATACACATATATACAAATATATAAACAAATGGCTTAGATATCCCATTAACATAGTCTATGGAGACATGATTGCATTTTCTATGTAATAATTCAATGTATGATTATTCTATTGATGTTAGAGAGAGAGAGAGAGAGAGAGAGAGAGAGAGAGTGAGAGAGAGAGAGAAACCATTGCTTTGGGAGAGAGAGAAACCATTGCTTTGGGAGAGAGAGAAACCATTGCTTTGAGAGAGAGAGAGAGAGAGAGAGAGAGAGAGAGAAATTACTACTTTTAGAGAGATAACCATTGCTTTGAGAGAGAGAGAGAGAGAGAGAGAGAGAGAGAGAGAGAGAGAGAGAAACCATTGCTTTGTGAGAGAGAGAGAGAGAGAGAGAGAGAGAGAGAGAGAGAGAGAGAGAGAGAGAGAGAGAGAGAGAAACCATTGCTTTGTGAGAGAGAGAGAGAGAGAGAGAGAGAGAGAGAGAGAGAGAGAGAGAGAGAGAGAGAGAGAGAGAGAGAGAAACGGACTAACTACCCACCAACTCTAAATTTCCACTTCTTACCTGTAGGATTCAACCTACTTCCTGTAATCCTGTTTCTTTGATTTTGTTGAAGGATTCAACCTCTTAAATCCTTCTTTGATTTTGTTGGATTATTTAAATCTCATTAATCTCCTTTCCATTCATTTCTATCTTCTCCCTTCATGCATACAGTATGCTTATTAATCCTATTTTCCTCAGGATTTATTGTGTCCAATATACACAGATTTATGACAGTAAATCCTGGGTATTCTAAGCAAAGTTTCTGGATTCACTTCGAAAATCTACTATAGCCTACATCACCAATCTCAAGACACTTTTCATATATTAAAACTTCACCACGACAAGAACTCAATATCATCACATCGACGTTGTAACCACATGATTGCAATAACCTCTGTTACTAGAGATTTATGTAATTTTAATGCTTACTTTCATGTTGTAAGGCAACTACTTATTGACGGATGCGACAAGGTAGTCTTCATGAACCTGACATTAACAGCAATCATGATGGCAGACAAGGCTTTGCTCCCCGTGACAGTGCCAACTTTGCAGAAAAGTTTCTGGCAAAATCTTGTGGCCTAATTTTCTCAGCTAAAATCCGCTCAACGATTTTCAACATCTCTCAGGGTTGCAGTTATTGTGGGGGAATGTGATTGACCACAGCTCCTTAACCCCAACCTCGTCAGTTTCAAAACCTGTGGTCGTACCACCCAAACTCATTACCAACCACCAGACTTGACCTGCAACAACCAATGTGAGGTGCAGGCGAAAATTCCACCTTTGTTCCCTTTAGACAGTTTCACCCAGGGACACTACACAACCCATTGGCATTCTGATTATATGATGCGATCTAAAACCTGGACTGATACAACTTCTAACACCCTTCAAGTCACTGCATACGAGCCAAAACATTTTTTCGTGGTCGGTGTTTTATGCAGATGTACCAGTCTATGCATTTTCCCACAAGTATAGGTCATGAAAGACTCGGGATGGAGACAGAGTTTTATGCATATTATCACGTTGTAAGGCAACTACTCTTATTTTGGTTTCTGTTTCCGCTGACCGAGATCATCGCTTGATGATAAAAACAGGGATGGATTAAAGACACACAGTTTAACCAATTTTTAATTCACATTATACTTACTTTGGTTTTAATAAACCTTATGTTTTCTTCGGCTCTGAAAAGACACGGAAGAAGTGAATTTTAAAGGAACATCGATTCGTTTGTTAGTTTTCATGAACAGATTCGACATAAAAAAATGTCATTTCGATAAACAAAGTCAATCTTTTTTCGTAAACTACTACGAATTAAAAGTTTTTTGTGATATTTTTCCATATGCTATTATTTTGTAAATAAAATCTTCCTTTCTTATGATGGCTTTGGTACTCTGCCCTACAATGGAAACCTGCAGTATCTGCAAAAATGTCCAAAATTGATATATGCCACATATAGGGCTCATGAAACACTAATACACAAATTACTCCAGTTTCAGAATGATTCTGCAATGCTTTTGCATGGGTATTTAGGAGGTCCCATTTGCAGTAATTGCAAAATCAGTGGTAAGGCAACGGAGTATCTACCATTTTCCTCAGTTTTGTATTTTTGCAGATACTGTACTGCAGTCTATAATAATAATAATAATATTTACAATACTCTTCTGACCACAATTACAAGTTATGTAAACATACACCACCTTGGAATACTTTATAAACAAAGAAAATTTAAATAACATCTAAAACAGATCTCCAGTTCCCTGTTGATTCAGGAAAAGAATGAACTCCACAGCTAAATTATTATTAATATAAAATACAGTATTACTCATGAGATGAATCCTATTCATACGGAACAAACCCACCAAAGGGGCCACTGACTTGAAGTTCTAGAAGCTTCCAAAGATTATTATGGTGTTCATTGAGAAGTAAAAAGCAAAATGAAATACAGAAATGACAGCTCCCACTTATTTTAAAAAAGGAAAAATAAATTCATAAATAGATAAAAATGTATTAAAATGCAAGGAAAATAGTTTTAGGGTAGTAATGCATTGCATCTTGGCTTGAACTTATCAAGTTCCGATCGAACGACATCCTCTAGGGGGAGGCTTCTGCGGGTTGACGACTACCCTGTGGCAAAGTTGTACGGGGAAGGAGTTTTATCTTTACTACTAAATAGTTTTACTAGTTTTACCGATCTCCAAATATTCAAACAAGGTGCAAATTCATCTCTTTTCTCTGCTGACGTCTCCTGACTTTTGGGT
Organism: Macrobrachium rosenbergii; assembly: GCA_039081455.1. NCBI lineage: Eukaryota > Metazoa > Arthropoda > Malacostraca > Decapoda > Palaemonidae > Macrobrachium > Macrobrachium rosenbergii. The sequence continues at coordinate 135,753 of JANJGK010002074.1, read as the reverse complement.
GTACCAATTTTATGCTCTATTCCCGCATGATTATTGATCAACTTTTCCTATAGTTTGTCTCTCTCTGCAGGCTGATTCCACCTTGGATTAATAGTCCCTTGACTTTGTCCATATGGGTTTTCAGCTGAAGATTTAAATGAATAAAAGAAAGAAAGATCCTTTGGAAGTTTTAGGAAAAGGAAGATGTAAGAGGGAAAGATGGACACCACTGTACTTCACCAACATGCTGACAAAGTAACATATTTTTGCAATCGGATGTTTTCAAATCCTTAGAGACAGCTAAAAGCATAAAAAAACCTATGACTATGGAATATTCAGCTGCGGGACAGCATGGCTGTACCTCACAGCCTAAAGGACCTCTTCGATGAACAAGAATGTCTAAAAAGCAGTTCATCTCGGCCTACACAACGGCATAAACCACAGGAGAAGCAAACAATTATAACGAGGAATATTTCCTGGAACATTTATTAAACCAAAAAGCTGTTAAAACAGGCTGAATTAGCAGACCAAATCCCAGACTTTGGTGACGAGCTGTGGAGACTGGGTTCTCCATTTCTCACAGACCACAGAGTGGACGCTAAGCCCCATACCCAAATGTTAGAATGGAATACAGTATATTGCCTTTCCCACTGCACCACCAAGACCCATCTGCTGTACTTCTAAGCTGACCTTATAAGTGACAAATATAAAAACACTTCTAAGATTTGAACCAATTCCACATAGCAAATGACCTGAAGAGGGCCCTAGACCAGGTTTGACACCATTTCACAAAGTTGATGATCTGCAGAGACCTGCTTTGACCAGGTTTCACAAATTTCACAAATAAAACGACCTGACATCTGCCTAATGAGACCAGATTTGACACCATTTCACAAACAAAATGACCTGACATATGCCTACTGAGACCACATTTGACCCAATTTCACACAGAAATTGACCTGCAGAGACCTGCTTTGACCAGACTTTACAAATTCCACATAGAAAATGACCTGACGTCTGCCTACTGAGACCAGGTTTGACCCAATTTCACACAGAAATTGACCTGCAGAGACCTGCTTTGACCAGACTTAACAAATTCCACATAGAAAATGACCTGACATTTGCCTGCTGAGACCAGATATGACCCAGTTTCACAAAGAAATTGACCTGCAGAGACCTGCTTTGACCAGACCTAACAAATTTCACAAAGAATATTCACAAAGAATATGACCTGACATCTGCCTACTGAGACCAGATTTGACCCAGTTTCACAAAAATATCGACCAGAACAAGATTGAAACAAAAGAAGTCTACAGAGTATAGACAACAGCTCACTATGTAAGTATGTCGATAAACTCAAATCTAACGTTACCAACTTAGAAAATCTAAAAACTAATTATTACACCTAAATTTAACTTATAAAATCAATGTACAGTAATGTAGGTTAAACTGAAGGACATTTTTACAGAACACACTTGCTTCTCAATTTGAATTTTTGGGCAAATACAATGTTTTTCTAGATCGCTATGTGCTAAGTGACTTTCCACACTAAAAGGCTGTTTTTGGTACCATTATAAAGCTGAATTCTTGCACTTTATTACTGTATGTTCATAAAAGGATAAGAACTTTATAATATAACTCAAAACGATGTGTGAAATTGGCTGAAAATCTTCTCCTGATGACACTGACTGAAATATCATCAGGCTCAATAAGATGTGAAAACTAGATCAAAATAAAGTTTTAAAAAGTTGTTAAAATGATGATTTTGGTGTCATTGTAAAGCTTAATACTTGTACTTTGAAACAGTATCTTCACAAACGGAATACAACAAGTCTCGTACGATAAAGCAATGGGCTGAAGTTGGTTTAAAATCTCTACAAATGACAGATACTTGTAAGTCATTGGCATTAATATTCAGCCAAATTCGTATATCACGAACATACCCAATTTAGTTAGTAATAAATGATTTGTTTAACCAGACTCTGAACTATTTTAGGGTTCTCCTCAGGGTATGAACATACCCAAATAATGGACAAGCATTTAGCTTCATAATGGTACCAAAACCAACCTTTTACTGTGGAAAGTCACCTAGTACACAGCGATCTAGAAAAACAGCATTCGCTCAAAAATTCAAATTGAGAAGCTTAAGGTGTTCTGTAAAAATGTCCATCAGTTTCACCTACATTGATTTTATGAGTTAAATTCAGGTGTAATAATTAATTTTTAGATTTTTTAAGTTGGTAAAGTTAGATTTGACTTCAATTCTTCAGACTTTTTGGATGTGCTTGTCGGCGCAAGGCCTCAAGTCCAAATGCAAGAATATGGAGTACAGTAATTCTGATGTCCAAGGTAGGATTTGAATCCGCATCCAGAGTACAAGAACAAGGTCACTTTGCCAACCTCACCTCGGCACCATTAAGAGGGCAATGTGGTTATTACAATTACATATCTGTATACGTTTCCCCAAAACGTATTAAGGAAAACTAGGCAAAATTTGTTACCAATCCATCACACACACAAAATTCAAATGACTACAATACAGGTGTATTAAAAATTGAACAAATTTCACAATTTTGGGGCATTTTTGACAATTCGATGGCCCCAAAATTTAGTAAAGCCTTCTATAACTCATTATAGAGGCATTAACTCATCAAAAAACTCAAAAATGTGAACCACCTTGACCTAACCTGATCCAAAATCCACCAATTTTCATGAATTTTGGGCATTTTTTGACAATTTAATCTCCCATAAAATAGCACAATCTTCAATTTTACCCAATTTTGGTCATAGTGGTCACAAAATGTTACTGTGAGATGAGAATCCTAACTAAGTGGTCTGGTTAAACTCTTTTATAATTCTATACAAATGGTTGGCCAAGAGAGAATACACTTTAAAATACCAAACATTCATTTTGAAGGCTTCTCTCCCCTTTCTAACATTTGACAACATTCCAACATAATTAACTGATGATTACAAAGTGACAACATTCCAACATAATTAACTGATGATTACAAAGTAAGATTTTCATCAGCTATATAATTATGCACTGTGGAGTACCAATAAAATAACCAAAGTTTCAACTTATCACAAGGCTTTATAAAGATATGCCGACTGGGCATTGAATTGTCAACTCAGTTCTTACAATTGTAACAATATAGCGAGTGAACATCAATCACTGACTTGCAAAAGCAACTTTCCACACACTATGATATTCATTTACAAAATGGGAACACAGAATAGTACAAAAATACCATAATTATTATTAAAAAATTACAGTACACAGCAATTACAAAAACACTTGAAAAAACCAAATCACAAGGGCAATTGTACATAATATGCTTCATGTCAGTTTCACAGACAATTTTGAACTTGAAAAAAGTCCTGCACTGGAAACAGCAACATATGCAATAAGACCATCTCAGAGTTATACAAAAAGACCATTTCAGAGTTTAACAGACAAATGAACAAAGAGATTTCTAGAATTCTAGATGGAATCTAGATGCTGGTACTCCCCAAGTGAGGTCACGGTTGATAAGAAGACCACAAGTGAGGTTACGGTTGATAAGAAGACCACAAGTGAGGTTACGGTTGATAAGAAGACCACAAGTGAGGTCACGGTTGATAAGAAGACCACAAGTGAGGTTACGGTTGATAAGAAGACCACAAGTGAGGTTACAGTTGATAAGAAGACCACAAGTGAGGTTACAGTTGATAAGAAGACCACAAGTGAGGCTACAGTTGATAAGAAGACCACAAGTGAGGTTACAGTTGATAAGAAGACCACTGGAAGGTCTTCGCAGCTTTACCTCAGCGATGCAATAACGTCGTACCAATCGCCATCAGCACGATGCTAAATATCTGGAACAGAGAAATTGTGTAAATATACAGAGCACTCAAGATAAAATCACAAACAAAAACAGACTTAACATTAAGGAATTCAAAGATGGAGTCTGACAAATCTTTTGAGAAGGCTCTCGCAACTTTTAAAGAGATTACACCATAAAAACGAGAAATAATTCAACCTTGGGCATCATCTTCCAAGGCCGCACAAGAGGAAAGCGATACATTCAACTAACAGGCAGGGATGACTCTTTATTTAGCAGTCTACTTAACAAAGGCCCAGAAGTTTCAGATCACTGGGTTATGATTCTAGACAATGACCAGAGGGTCACGCTGCTACACAACGACAGGGCTTGGTCAAAAGACTTGGTCAAAGATTTGTTGATAAACCAGAGGTGACAATTAGAACAAGGTCATGATAAAGAATTTGAAGCAAGGAAAATGATAAAGCAAGGAAAAATAATTGAGGGCCAAAGAGACACGCCACAGAACAGATGCCAGTCTATAGAAGTACCCAAACTGTATGCAGAAAGCTGAAAATATAGACATGCAAAATGCAATAAACTGATTGCCGATTGGTCACTCAGACCCAATTATTCATAAATTGCATAATTTTTTCAATGAAAGCTTCAAGTCTGGGCAACGACAGGTACTTTTACGGAGCTAAAAATGACTCTCCGTTCTGCCATGCGATTTCCCAGAAGTCACTGCTTCTCCCAGCAATCTCTATTCACTTTTTGTTACATTTATTGCTTTCTGTTAATCCTCCTTCTGTCCTTATGTGATAATGTTTGTCTGCAATGTACAGGAAGGCTAATGCAATGGTGGTATACTGTAATGTCGAAGCACTTTCAAGGGGGCATCCACTGTTCCAATAATCCCGGAATACTGAAATACCATCAGGTAAAAAGTAGACCAATAATCCTTTTATCAAAAGGAGCAAAAGTGATCTCCGAAAAAGTCCTGAACGGAAAGGTACATAACTTAAAAATAAAAAATAAACTAATAAATTAATAGATATAAACCTTACAAACGAGTTACGTTCCGGACTGGCATTTGCACTTTGAATTGCTTGTAAACTGGTTACTGTACTCTTCATGCTTATTCAAGTACAGTACGTTGCAAAATCAAGACAGTACTGTATGTGTTCCAATCCTAAAACACACTACACTGTATGTACAGAATAGGCACGCTATACAAAATCTGAACTTATGGGTGGCAAAGGGGAGTGCTCTGAACACAATTTTAATTGGAGATCCTGTTTGTTTGCGTCTCTGAATGTTTGTAAGTTGAATGTTTGTAAGTAGGATGGCGTCTGTACCCAAGTACAAACACTAACCAGAAACCAAGTGTTTGCGTATCGTTACACGAACCCGGGAAAGGGCTGGGGCAATGTTACCAAAGACATAGATAACAAACCAGAAAGATAATATATATGGAATCAACAGACCATGTCAGTACAAACTGCAGTTTCCTTTGCAAGATGAAAATGAGTTATGAAAATGATTTAGCCAAAAATCTTAGTTCTCATTGGGTTAGCACACTGAAATCTTATTAAAATCATAAATTATATGGCTTTGTAAACCCTTATATTTACTTTGACTAAAACTACTGTTTTTATATAACATAAAACAAGTTTTTCATGTAAACCAATCAATCATATTACGCCTATCATTGTGTCTATCAGACTGAGATGACAGGCTTAATATGCCCAGTGGTTGAAAAACCCACCATCATTTCTTGAAGGAAGGCCGAAGTCATGTGACTTCTTGGAGAAATACTTCCACATTTGTATGTGTGGACCAGTAAGACTTGTGCCTTCTTGAAGCTGGAATGGAATGGAGTGGACTGTAAAATTTAGGCCAAAGGCCAAGCACTGGGACATACAAGGTCATTCAGTGCTTAAAGGAAAGCTGAGAGTGAAAAGGTTTGAAAGGTGTAACAAGAGGGACACCTTCTGCAGGAGAGAGTTGAGGAAAGTAAGACTGATGAGAGAGGATGTGAACGGAGGTACAGTCCAGGGAATGGGAGGGGTTGTAGCAGCTAAGGGGCCATGGAAGGGACACCGCAAAGAAACCCCTACGTAGGGGCAAAGCCATCAGGCTTCTTCGTCAGCAGGCAGGACCAATATGTTCCCCAAGGTAGACTCAAACTGACTTCTGAGGCCTAAAGATACTTCAATGAGGTTCTGCAGTTCCTGTGATGTCTCGTGAAAAGTAATTACTGTGGGAAAATATTTGGGCGAGAAGATGGTGACTGGGAGCACAGACCCGTTGCAGTTTACTTTGACGGAGGCCCTCTGAACGTGTCGATATTGCAATCAGCCATCTTCCAAATGCAAGACTGGTGAAGACCTTAAGATCCTGGTAGGTAGACCAACAGCAGAAGGACATTTAGCAAACAGAAGGAGTACAGCTGTATTCCTACAGTCCCTGGAGAGGATTCCTTGTTGGAATGGAATGGAAAGTGCAGATTCCAACTCAGTTTCAACACATGGCCATGACAAATCACACCTCAAATACAACTAATGATAAGAATTTTGCAATCTAAATGCTGTTTAAATAATAAACACCTTGAATGAAAGACAGGCAAGAATGTTAATAGCTGTCAAAAATCCGTCAAAAACATTACAACCACCACAAGAAGCCTTCCCAAACTTATTATCAACATTCAAACATTTCTTGGGGGACCATACATGAGTGCCTATTTATAGAAGACAATGAAAAACAGTAAAAAAATATTGACAAAAGTAACGAGGCCACAGCATTTGACCTACTTCCAGGAGGAGCAAAAAGTAATATGAAATTTAGCAAATGTTTACCAAATTTAACAAAATTAACTAGCTGAGAATTTATGCAAACTAAATAGAGGCAGATGAGCAAATAAATACAAAATAAGATGAGCAAATAAATACAAAATAAGATATGTTTAAACAAGAACACGGATATACGTAGACATTCTAACTTTCCCTTCCACTTAAGACCATTCTAACATACCGTATCTCATTAGGAAATGATAATGAAAGAGTACCATATAAGTTACAAGGTACGTCAACATAAAATTGCATTTTTCACTTATTTCAAACCAAAATTTGCAGCAAATATAAGACTGGAAAACATATGCCACCTTAGAAATTTGTTTTGTAAACAATGATTACCATTATCATCATTCAAAATACGTGAACACTTGTATGGAAGATGCCTAACAGATCGGTGACTTGGGAACACAGAAAAGTATATCTCAATAGTAATAATAATAATAATTACCAAGAAATAATGTAACGCATACAGTACATACAGAAACAATCTTAAAAATACAAGGGCAATGGTTCGTGATGCTTTCCAGTAATATCAAAGACTTTTAAACTTTAAAGCACTGTATTGGAACGATGGCACAGAAATCAAGACCTTCCAGAATTCAACAGCAAATGAACAAGAGAATTCCAGTACACAATTAAGAAGCTTTTTCTATCAATATCTGATAATTTAGAAGCTCTTTCTATATATATGTGATAATGTTTGTCTATAATGTACTAGCCCACTGTAACGGCAGACCACCCCATCTCCCAAAACCTTTCTAAGGACCTTTGTCTTTCCAGTAACGCCAAAAAAGAATCCTGAAATACCTCCAGTCAAACAGGAGGCCATTAACTCTCTTAAAATTAGCTGAAGTGATAAATGAACAAGTTTTAAATGGCAGGTAATATTTCTGAAAAGAACTGACAGCCTACACAAACACCAATAAGCCAATGCATGAGAAAGTTACTATCAACAATTAGCTATACTGTAGGCCTCATATCTACAAGACTTCATGGGTTCCAGTTTACGACATTACAGCTTAATTTGGAGTCTTTGTTTTTTTAGAATATTGGTCCACCACCTATCTAACAATGGTGTCAGAATTAGGAACAGTGGTGGTGTGGTAGGCTAAGTTTGCGTTTGTATGACGAACGACGTTTGTATGAAATAACTGTTTCGTTTTGTTTGTTGTGATGTTTGTATTTTTGTTTGATTTTTTTTGTTTCCTTATTAAGTTTGTGTGTGTATATATGGTGTTTATGAATGTGTTGTTGGTGTATGATTGTTTAATTAGTCGTTGTTTTTACTTTTTTTTGTTTCGTATTGTGTCGGAGTAGTGTGGCTTCTCCCCTTCAACCCAGTGTGTAAACGACTTGAGTAGTTCGGATACTTCCGAGAATTTCCCAGCATAGAGGAAAGTTGGATGGACATAATCTACTTGTTCCAAATTAACTGCGGTTGATTTGATTATGAACCATCTACTGTAATTTGGGCTCTGTTTGCAGTGGTCATGTGCTTCTTTTCATGAAGCTAGTGCATTTACGTAATTTTGCAGAGTTTAAATGAATTATTGAGTTTATTTTGTGGTTTTGAGCCCAATAAGTTTTTGTTATGGTGAAATGAAATTGTTGTAGAAATGTGTCATTATTTTTTGCACCAGACTACCAATTTAATCTTTTATATATACTGTATTTTGCTGGTTTTTGTAGTATTAAGGTGGAGTACAGGATAAGTTCTGGTGAACTATAATATTAAGTTAGGCTAAGTTAGATATTGGCTAAGTTAGGATAAGGTTCTGTTTGAAGGTCTTCAGGCCACTGCAATATTAAGGAAATAAATTAGGTTAAGGAAAGTCAGAGTTTCATTGAATAACCTCCAAAACTGTTCCCATCATACTGCCCCAATTGTGTACTATAAAAAGCCCCTACAATGGCACTTACACAAAATGATTCCATGTCTGCCGTGGGGTCCATAGGGTGAATGACGACTGCATCTTCTCTTAACATTTTCTTATTGCAAAGGACCTGAAAAAATGGAATATATCAAATCGGCTGAATGAGAATGCCTCTACTAACAACCATCTTTGTACAGAAAAACACTTGACTCATGTTGCATCTTTCTCCCTGACTTCTGACTAACCTCCAAGGCCATACTAAAAAAAAGACACACTCTATCACCAATAAGAAATATGGATATTAAATAAAACTATTAGCAAATTCTACAGGGAAAATTAATATTCAATACACTGAATGTATTTCACCAACTATGAAGGCCTACTGTCTACGTAACCTCATTTATGTCCACCTCGCAAGGACTGAGGTTTCATGCCATGTGGACCACTGCAGGTTAGACAATTATTATTATTATTATTATTATTATTCAGAAGATGAAGAACCTTATTCATATGGAACAAGCCCACCAAAAGGTCCACTGACTTGAAATTCAAGCTTCCAAAGAATATTAAGGTGCTCATTACGAAGAAGAGGAAGTAAAAAGAAAAAATAAATTAATAAATAGATAAAAATGTATTAAAATACCAAGAGAATAGTATTAGGGTAGTAATGCATTGCATCTTCGCTTGAACTTCTGAAGTTCTAATTGCAGGACATCGTCAGGGAGACCGTTCCACAGTCCAAGAGTGTGAGGAATAAAGGACCTCAGGAACTGAGAAGTTCTACAGCGAGGTACATTTACTGCATATTGGTGCTTCTGCTGTCCTGAACAGAAAATGTACCTAGTGCAAATTGCATGTGCCTTCAGAACAGAAAAAGTCAGGCTTACCACAGTGCCTTCATGAAAGTTATGGCTTCAGAGGTCATGATAAACTGGAGATGCATCTGAAATAAAAGTGGCAAAGATGAAAGAATGAAAAGGTGTCCAGGACTTTTGTATAATTATGTGGAGATTGAAAGGAAATGTTGCAACGTCTACAGCCTTGAGGGTAACGGCTGATAACGTTGACGAATGGCCTCCCTTGATGCAACAAGTCTTTCTATGAGTAATAAATATGCGTGACTGAAGACAAGAATATATTGGCGATAGAAAGACGATAGGAGATAATTTTGGGTGTCAAAAAAATAGGACCAGGCTATTTAAAAGGGCAAGGACGCCACATGACCCTGGGAGCAGCCATCCGCTCTGTCTAATGACAAAAGAAGTGGATGCGATAAGAGAGGAAAGGAAGTAAACAGGAAAAGAAATGGAGGAAAGAGGGAGAATGTAAAGGTACGGAAATAAAGGGAGAAGGGTGAGAAAAGAGGTTTGGTTTATGGGTAGAGGTCCCAACAGGAAAAGAAGAAGGAAGACGGACTTTTAATGACGAACCTATCAAGATATGAACAGGCAACTACTGTACCCTGTACATTACAGATTGCTCACCAAAGAGGCTGAGGACAGGAGTCGAGTCGACAGGAACCGGGACGTAGGAAACTGATCCTGAAGAGGATGTCTGGCTTTTAAGAAGAGGGTCATGATGGGGTGGGTCGTCGGGTGCGGAAGCAAGAGGGCCATTTGATTGTGAATTTGGGGGACTGGTGGGTTCCTCGTGCTTTAAAACCTGCCGAATCTGGGGTCGTGTTCAGCCTCTATTATGGTGCTTGTGGTCGAAGTAGGGTGTGGGCATGGGAGGAGACCTGAAAAATAATATAAAAATCAATAGAGGAATAATAATAATAATAATAATAATAATAATAATAATAATAATAATAATAATAATAATAATAATAATAACAACATATTCAAAGGACATGAACACACACTAACCTAACTTGCTTTGTAAATAAAGAAAATAATAAAATAATTAAATAAATATTTAATGACATAATTAAATAATTAATTAATTAAATACTGGTGACAATTAAATAAGTAATTAATTATATAAGTTAAATAACTAATAACAATTAAATAACTAATTAATTAAATAATTAAATAACACCTTAAAAATGGCTGCCAGTTCCTCATTAAAGGTATAATCGACAGATTTGTAAACCTTTGTGATTAATTATTATTAATTATATTTATTTAATTAATAATAATTATTAAATTACTTAATTATTAGGGGATCAGGGATCAATTGTGAATGTGAAAGTTCTCTGTTGAAATACAACTTACATAAAGTGACAAACAAGAGACCATCTGTTGATGGTCCAAGTCATAACTGCCACTCTTATAAAGAAGGATTTAGCCACGGAAAGCTAAAGTATGACAAATGCAACGAGGTGTTGTTAGGTTCCTGCAGGCAGCACTTCCACACTTCTGAATCTAGAACTATACTGATTTAAACTCCAAATCTAGACAACATATCATGACATCATAAACACAACGCATTTGCAAGCTAATACTTTCAGCCCAATGGTTCAAGTGATTTCAATTATTCTCGGAAAGCAAATCATGTCATCATCAAATGATTCCATCCTTAAAACACACACTGCTGAGTGAGAGAGCAACAAGTGGAATACAGGCAGTCCCCGGGTTATGTCGTTCTGAGTTTACGTCGTTCTAAGCTTACGTCGCTTTCCAAATATATGAATGAAAAAATCAGTTCTGGGTTACAGCGGATGTTCCGAGGTTACGTCGCAGCTTTATGTTGTTCCGAGTTTACAATGCTTTTCAAATATATTAATAGAAAAACCAGTTCCAGGTTACAGCGGATGTTCCGAGGCTACGTCACTGTCTTATGCCGCGACAGAACAGTAAAAGTACATAAATACAGCTACAATATAGAAGTCAAAATTTGGAGGTTTTTGGTTGCATACCACATCAGAATGCAAGTCAATTACTGTACAGTAAACCCACAGAATTAAAGGTAAAGCTTTCACTACTTTATTTCTCGTTTTTATACATTATTCTTGTGACATTCCAGGACACGTCATTTTCCAGGTTACAGCGCGGCGTTGGAACGGAACCTCCAACATAACCTGGGGACTGCCTGTACTTAGTTCTCCTCACTGCCTAGAAATGATGGTGACGTTATGAGGTTCTGGAGAGCCTGTGACTTCTCTCATAAAAAAAGGAACCTGGAGAATTTGCTAGTTGCTGACCCCATTCAGGAACTGATATCATTTGAGCAAGGTTTTCAGTCAACTGTCCTAAACCTTCGGTAAATAGCTTTTAGCAGAATAAGAAGAGACGAGAGAAAAGAGCAGAAAACTGGTCTCCTGTTTGTCAATTTTTCATAAGCTGTATTGCAACAGAGACCTTTCACACTCACAACTGATCGTTCAGCTCCTTTTCCTGCCAAGAGAAAGAAACCAGATTTGCAGCAATATGCAGTATATGTACCTCACTGTTGAACTTCTCCAAAGTTCCAGAGGTCCTTTATTCCTCACACCATTGGACTGTGGAACAGTCTCCCTGAGGATGTTATGCAATTGGAACTTTAGAAGTTCAAGCAAAGATGCAATACATAACTTCCCTAACACAGTTCTCCTCGTATTTTAATTACTTGGTTTTATTTATTTATTTTTGAATTTGTTAATTCATCTGTTTTTCTAAGAACTGATCTCTACTTTCCATATTTCCCATTGCCTTCTGTTACTGCTTTTGAACGAACACCAAAATATTCCTTGGCAGCTTAAGAATTTCAAGTCAATGGCCCCTTTGGTGGGCGTGTTCATTTATGAATAGGGTTCTTTGTCTTCTGAATAATAACAAAATAAAAAACACGGCAAGATGCTCCACTCAAGAATCATCCATTTTGCACAAAAAGCAACCTGCAGGAAGAATCCACAATGACACTCTAACACCCTGTGACAGGGTGACGTATGAGAAAATGAACCACATTTCAGATCAGAGGAGAACCTCAGGTGTTAACTTGGAAAAAGCGTGAGAATTGGTCTCGCTTAAATGTCTGTAAAAGCTGACCCTCTCAGTTCTAAAACGTTGTTCCCATTCTGAATGAAATTGTGCTTGATTGTTCCTCAAAGCAAGTGAACTTAGACCCAAGACTTGAAAAGTTCATTATGCATAGACTATGACACAGTCCAAGGTTTAAGAGCAATGGTAATATGGGCACCAAACAGCCTGAAGCAATTAAATATGACTCCACAGATAAGTAAGAAGTTATTTTTGGCGACAGATGTTCCCATCAATTTGTCAAAACACAACAAAAGGAACGAAAAATTAATTACAAATCAATTTTGTCACTTTCATATTCACTGACAGTGTAAATGTGTCTTGGTGCCTACAGTGCACCGTGTGAAGTGCACTGATGGTACTTCCCTACATAGGGGGATAATCCAAGTGAGTTTCTCAGTGACGTAAAATGCAAAACTATCTTTTGGAGACAGGTGAGATGGTTTAAAATAGCTTCCCTATATTCTGCTAGAGCTCACCCACGTTCAACTTTGGTGGGAGGCAGAACCGGCCCCCTCCCCACCTCGGACCTGCCGATAAAATACAGACGCCGCCCTACTTACCAACATTCAACTTGCAAACACTTCGATACAAACAAACAGGATCGCAATTTAAAATTGCATTCAGAGTGCTCCCCTTTACCACCGGAAATCTAAAATTTCTTGTATGCCCTATTCTGCACATACAGTACTGTCTATGTACAGTGTACTGTATTGTGTTTTAGGATGAAAAACCCTACAGCAATGTACTGATTTTATAACATAGTGCACTTAGATAGGCATGAAGAGCACAGTAACCAACTTGCAAATGGCCGTCTGGAACGTAACTCGTTTTCAAGTAGGGTGGTGTCTGTGTCATGCTCAATGTGCAATTCTTGATACCACAGGGCACATTTTATGCAGGAGATGACGCAAACAGTTGCCAATTACAGGCGCTAAGAAAGCAATCAAGAAAAGAATGTCCTGTTATGGACTCTGGGCATTCTACAACTGTATTCAGAATGGAGTGCCCCAACTATGGATAGTTCAGCAATTACAAGTGCAAGGCTCTTGTCATTAGAGAGTTGTCCTTGACGTACACTTCCACTGACAGTGTCACGGCTCCTTCGATCAAAATTATTAACCTGCTCAGCTAAATTTGAAATATGCTACCACAGAAATGGATGTTGTTAACTACAGGATTCCCCTGCTGTTGAGCAAATGTTCCATGAAGAAAACAAAAAAGCTGTTTGATCTTGGAAGTAACGATGTTAATATTTCTGGGGCTATAATTAATTTGAAGTCTCCATCTCCAGGACGTTACTTGCTTCAGATTCCTACATGACCAGGCCAAGAGAGTCAAGTACAGCTAATGTACTATCAATTCACTGCAACAATTGCAAAGAAAACAGCGTTAAAAGCCCCACACACAATTTGGACACCCAAACTAAGCTAATAAAACCATTTACAGATGCTGCAATTGAAAACTTGGAACTGGAGAGGGACACCAAACATGTATACGATCTACACCCAGTCTGTCGCAAGTCTAAGCCAAACATTGACCTATTGTCAGCAAATGCAATGGAATGTTGTACATAATTCAGGCCAGAGGCTAAGCGCTGGGTCCTACGACGAAGACATTCGGTGCTGAAAGGGGAATTGAGAGTAGAGAGGTCTGACAGGCATAACAGGAATAGGATAACCTTCTGCAGTTGCTCTATGAAACAACTTTTAGGAGAGGGTGGATAGCAAGATAGCAAGCAACTCTACGCAACAAAGAACCTTATTAAGCAATGCCTACAGTGCACACTTGTGAGGTGCACTGACGACACTACCCTCCCAAATCAGAGGGACTCTCATCAAAGGGCTTCTTCAATCCTCAATTGGTCCATTTAGTGCGCCCACAAAACTTCGTACAGATAACAGTCCTCACTTCAACAATCATAAAATCAAAAAGTCTTACCACACACCTTGCACATACGCATCTCTGCAACATCTGCAAAGCGTCCATAGGGCAGTGGGGTCTGTAACCAACTCTCTCTCTCTCTCTCTCTCTCTCTCACTTTCTTCTTTATCGTCCTATCCACCCTCCTCCTCACCATCTTCAAGTCGGCCATGGTAGCCAAAGTTTCACCTAAAAAAAGAAAGAAGGTTAATGGCGCAAGGAAAGATAAATCCCAGAGACTTTACCAAAGCAATGATTGAATATTACCGTACGACTATTCACAAGTGCTTTTTCTGAAAGCATAATTACCACCTCAACTTGACACCAGATTTGGGAGTCTGGTCTTTCTCATAAGTAACAAAGTCCGTTAAGTAACGACAATATTACAAACTGCACTTTAATCATTTCTATATTTCTGATGAGTAACAAAGACGAATAAGTAACAAGACCCTCACTTACAACCTGCACTCAAACATTTTCTAGATTTCCAATAAGTTGCAAAGTCAATTAAGTAACAAAAATGAAGGAAAAATATTTACCATCAAATGGAAACGACCACCGAAGCGATGGGTGTTGAGACACGCCCAAAAATGTGGGTTACGTAACGTTATTGCAACCTTGGCATTCATACCAACAAACAACAAGGCACCCATTACAAAATACAAGCGTTTCTAAACTGTATCTTTACGTCCAGTTTATGAAAATAATCTTCCGAAATACTTTTACTTGAATCTGACCTTCATTTTTTTTTAATGGATGCTACAATCCAACACGACCTCAGCAACTTATCATCAGATTTATCATCTCATAAAGCCTGCCACTTTGGAGATGTATTTTAGAGACGGTACAAAAAAATCATCGATAGGAACAGCTACCTTCATTCTGACGCTTCATCAACATCACCTTCCCTTAATGCCAAAGTCAAGAGGGGCACTCCAACACACTAAAACACTCATAATGTCTTCGTGCAATTCTTAGCATGAAAATGAATCTGCTGACTAAAAGTGCTTCTAGGAATGGAGTACAAAATTCAGGCAAGAGACCAAGTGCTGGGACCTACGGCTGGTTTGTTTAGTGCTGGAAGGGGAAACTGAGTAAAATGAAAGGGCTTGAAAGGTTAACAACTGCATTGTGAAACAATTGCCAGGTGAAGGTTGAGGAAAATACATTACAAGAGAGAGACTATGAATGGAGGTACAGTAAAAGGAATTAAAGGAGTTGCAGCTAGGGGCTGAGGGGATGCTGCACAGAACACTGAGGAATGCTTACAGTGCACTGTGTGAGGTGCACTTGACGGCCCTACCCGCCTACGGGCACCTGAAGTTACAGAATCTTCTGCATAAAAGCAAGAGTTTGGCAACTCTTCGAACCAAATCCCGTGGCTGTCTGAGTTTGTGTCAGACATCGAATTTGTTTTACAAACTTTCAATAAGAGAACACGGGCAGTCCCCGGGTTACAGCAGGCTCGGCTCAAGATGTTCCGAGCTTGTGATGCTCTTCAAGTATGTTCAGAAATTATTTCCCGGGTTACAACGCATGTTCTGGGTTTAAGACGCTGAGCCGACGGAAGAAATATGGCGCCTAAACGTCAGAATGGTAAAAAATTTGGAGGTTTTTTTGATGAAAAACTCAATAAAATTGCAGTTTATGTCATTTACAAGAAACTCAAATGATGAAAAGTAAGGTTTTCTAATGATTTTCAACGATACTTCGGGTTAAAACCATTCACGGCTTACGATGCGGCATCAGAACGGAACCACTGTCATAAGCCGGGGACAGCCTGTGCTTTATATTAATCTGAACTTTTCATCAAATAAAACACAATATTTGTTAGCAAGAACTTCATATCCTACTGAAGAGGCCCAGATGTCAATTTTGGAAGAAGCAAAGGAGGCCCTCTCTTTATGGTGGTGGGAAAGAAAGGAGTTAAAGAAGGTGGACCGCAGACTGGGAGACAGGAAATATGGGACATTTAATAAGTCTGAAATGCTATTTCAATGTGATAGGATGATTTAAAACAGCACCACAAAAGGTAGCAATAAAGAAAATAGTGATTTAACAGCAGGATGAAACATTTACAGCAGAAAACTCACGATGAACCACCGCTAAAGCCAAACTATACAGTCAAATCTTTCTGCAAGTCTGAGACAACTTGAGAATATAACTTTCTATCTACCTGAGGACATGCAGTCTGTACGAAGTCTGTAGGTGGAACGAGGACGTAATTCTTGAATTACACGCTCTCTGCCACACATCTTCGTCACCATCAAACTCGCTGAAGATTTAAATGCAGAAGAATCTTTCAGTTACTTAAAACATTTTGCAGTTTGTCAAAAAATTCAACACCTTTATAGGCATTTATTTTCTACACTACAATACAGAATAAGCAAACTCTGAACAATTCTCATTTTTATTAACCAGACTGACCCCTAGTCATAAGGAACAAGCCCACAAAAGGGGCCACTGATTGAAATTAAAAGAATCTTCCAAAAAATATTACAGCGTTCGTTTGAGAGAGGTCACAGAAGGTAATAGGAAATACAAAATACAAAATATAAATGATTAAATTAATGAATAAAAATATAAATGATTAAATAAGTGATTAAAATACAATGTGAATTGTGAAATTCAAGAAGCTTCCAAAAATATTACAGTGTTCATTTGAGAGGTTACAGAAGTTAATAGGCAATACAGAATGAAGAGATCCATTGTTGGAAAATACAGAAGATATATGATTAAACTAATAAAAATATAAATCATGGAATAAATAAAAATATAAATGATTAAAAGCATTAACGTACTACACAGTAGTCCAGAAACATTTTCAAACATTAAAGCTTCTGTTTAGCTAAAAAATTTCAATTGTTTTTTGGAAAATAAAAGTCGGCAGTCAAAGCTTACAAACCACTGCCTTTTGACTTTGCAATCTAAAATATTCTCCCACTGGTTCTCATTTTTTCCAGCAATGCGTCTCGTATCCCTTGCAAAGATTCTCAACCTCTGTTAGGTTAGGTTGAGGAAACCAAAGTTAGACTATATCCCCTCTAAATGTTCCCTTAAAAATGAAAGAAATTGTCAAAATTGTTTGCACAAGAATACATTACCGTATTCATTTCTGAAAAGAATACAATCCTTTCTGAAAAGAATACAATCCTTTCTGAAAAGAGTACAAGAGATGTCGGTACATTGTGCTTAATTTGCATACCACTCAGGAAGGGGCAATATGTAAAAAATAAGAGCCAATTCAAACCATATTCATTTACAACAAAGGAAAAACAAGAAACGTTCAAATTTATGTGATCGAAAGAAATAAAAATGTAACAATGTTAGAATTTAGAAGTCCTTGAAAAAATTGACCAAGCAAATACAGAAATAAATGCTGTGATCTTACAGCATTTCCTCTGTACAAAATACTGTACTGTAACTTACAAGGGTCACAAAACGATGCCCTATTTTCACAGGCCGAGTCGGCTGGACAGGGCCGTTTCACATACAGATACAGGAAATAGTTGATGTGCTTATGGCAATGCTGACAGCACTGTACACAGTTTTAAAACTGTGAATCAAACTAGCCAGGGTGTAGTTAGGACACAGCTGTTGCCATATGTACATCAACGCAGCTGTGCGTTTCGTATATTGCCCTGCCGTAACATTAAACCCGAGGGTACGACCTCGCAGCCGAGATCCGTCTCTTAATACTCCTACTGAGCGCATATTGAATACACAGCTCTAAGGTGTATATGACTCTTAAGACCTGTGTGTTCAATATACGCCTGAGAGTAGTGTTAAGAGACTGATCCAGGGTGTGAGATTACGCCCTTGGGTTTAATGTAACGGCCGGGTAATACGCAAAACTCACATCTACTTTGAGGTGCGTATTGCAACCGCCGTAAGTATGATGAGCAGCCTTCAAACTATGTACAGTGCGAAGCATATGTTTCTTGCCATAAATTGCCCAAAAACTTAACAAACCCTAACCTCACCCTCCCTTCACCTAAACTAACCTATGGCACTGGACCTTGAATCAGCCAGGGTGGGGCTCTGCCCCCTCAACTATTCTGTCAAGAATTTAGATATTGTCGGCCTTTTTTTTTTACGTCCAGACAGTCCCCGGTTTATGACATAAGCCGAAAGTCATCGTAAGCCGAAAAATCATCGAGAATCCAGAGAAAACCTTCCTTTTAATGCTTTGGGTGCACTGAAAACGATGTCAACTGCATTTTTCTTGTTTTTCATAAAAAAAAACTCCAAATTGTGATTATTCCGCCATTCTGTAGCCAAATTTCTTCCTTCGGATCGGCATCATAAGCGTTGTAACCCTGGAACAAGCGTCGTAAACCGGGAAATAACTTCTGATGAATATATTTGAAAAGCGTCGTAAACTCGGAACGTCGAAACCTCGGAACATCGTAAGCTGGACCCGTCGTAACCCGTACTTTGGGTTAGGCTACAAAGCCCCTGCTCTGCAATCAACACTTTAAATGGCCTTTGGGCCGATTCTACGCCTGCGGCTGCAGCTATGATGGGGTATTATGAAGCCGAGAGGTTACAACCGAGTAATGGCACAGCGTCCAAGGTCAGGTCAGGTCAGGTCGTAAAAATTCTGAAACGCCTCTTGCAGCAATTTTACAGCCAAGCTCCTCTCGTCCAGGTCAGGGCACAGCAGCAGCGTCCCAGGTCAGGTCAAGTCGAAGTAGGTCAGCCGTACCCCCTCAGTTAGGGGGCAGCCTATCCTAGCCCCTCAACCCCTTCGTCTAAATTGGCTCCTGGTAATGGGCCGAACCTTACATCGGGCTACGTCGATGGCCCAGTGCGACCGAAATACCTTCGGCCAAGTTCTCTAACAAATAGTTGTTAATTAATGTCTAAATAAGGCTCAAATCACTAAACGGACATAACATGACTTTAACTGTTAATTAGCAAGTAGCCTAACCTACCCTAATCAAGCCATCCTACATTAAAAAGACCATCCTAGGATGATGATAATGACTTAATTAGGATTAAATCATTAAATAAATGACCGGCCTCGAGTCATGGGGTAGACCACATGGCACAGGCAGGCCACTCAGATCGACCCAAATCTCGCCGATTTAAGCTCGATTTAACACATAATTCAGGAGATTCCTATGCAAAAGTGTCCCTAATGACTGAAAGAAAGTCTGGATGTTGAGTTACGGGATAATTATCGGCTTAATTAGGGTAAATTAAGCCGTTTTAAGACGTGAAAAGGCTTTTGTTTACCTTCTTCCATCCAAGGCCTCTTGATGACGTCACGGACCCCTGTTTATTTATCGTTATTTTTTGCCTTTTTCTGGCGCTTAATTGGGATATTTCCCTCCATAACGATGTAATACACATTAAAGTTGTTATATAATGGGATTTCGTGGATTTTAACATGATAATATTGGTTAAATTAACTATTTTGTCTCTGTTTTTCAACTTGAATTTCAGTACAGCCCTTTCAAAGGCGTTTTCGTAATATTTTGGTAATGCCTCTTATATATTGGACATTTTTAATTGTTATAATGATAATTTAATTAGTCTTTAAAAGATAAAATATCATATATATACTTTTATATTTTATTTTATGAATAAAAATTACACTTTTATCGACAAAGTATAAATACTATTTGGATTATTCTTTGAGTGAGTCACTACAGTTTCATAGCCGACATGTTCAACCTATTCTATGGAGGCTCCAGCAGGTGTCATTAGACACCCAAGATTTGGCGCTTTTCGTAATGTTTCATATATAAAAAAACCACCTACGATCATTATAATAGTGATATAATAAGTCTTTAAGGCTTAAACTTATTTATAATAAGGATTTTATTAAATTTTATGAAGAAAATTACGTATTTATCAACAAATTGCAAATATAAATTTGAACATTTTTGGAATCACTATTCACTACAGCCTTACATTTTCAAGGTCAACCCCATTTTCAAGGTCAATTTTGACAGCTGGGAAGAAACTGGTTTTGTTGCATGATGGCTTTTAAATTGATCTATTTTTTAGGTTCATGCTAATGAATTAGAAGGCACTGGGCTTTAAAATGACTTTAAATGAGACTTTAGCTTTATTTATGAAGTAGTTAATTAAAAGGGATATTTGTATTTATGTGAATATACTCTAGAGGTCATTTGGCATATAACACATATTCTTAAAATGGCTTCTTAAGATAATTGTAAATTAATGCAAAATTATATTAGGCAGCAAGTAAATGCTAATTGTTTTTTATGGGGAAATTTAAAGTATATTTCATATATTTCATGACTGACCCATGAATTAACTTTAATTTTAACTTAAGCAATAATTAACATTAAAAATAATTAGATTTAATCTGACTTTTTTTTTTGCTTAAATTCAGGGTAAGAGGGGGGCCACTTGTGACCAGCCCGCCACCTATTGGTGTGATGATGTAACTCAGCTTTATAAAGCTTACTTTATTCCTTTTCACAACCCTTGGGACCATTGTTCAGAGGTGAAGAGAAGGACCCACAAATTTAAGGAACTCAGTTCTCCTGTGATTGCTGCCTGGGTCCTCTAGTAGAAGCCATCTTACCCTCTGGAAGTTAAAGCTCTTGGAAGTTCAATTTCTGCTGTTTTATGGAACCTCTGTGACAAGACTGGCTTCTGCTGTGCTTTGAAGTGTTGCTGTACTGATATCTGCTGTTTCAAGTGTTGGTTTCTGCTGCTTTCAAGTGTTGCTGTACTGATTTTTGCTGTTTCAAGTGCTGTTCATAGCTGACTTGTTGGTTGCTGCGTGGGTAGAATAGAAGCTTGGCTGTGCTGGTGGAATATGGCCAATGTCTGCTTGATGATACTTCACTAGTATAATGCAATTATTGAAGGGAGCTTTTACAGATTCTGTGAATCTCACCTGCTTGTGTACAACCTGACAATCTTTATCTGGAGAATTTTGTAATTACCTCTTAGTATATCTTCATTTCTTGCTGTTTTGAAGTGTTAACCAAACTATTTTTAAAGGAACCATTTCTCAACCTTTTAAATTTATTGCAATTGTTTTTTGCTATTGGTGTTACAAAGGTATTTTCAAATTTCTTCCAGCCTTGTATGTTGTAATTTTGGTCCACAAGAGCAATTCTAAACATTGCTTTTATTCTTAGCCTTTGTATTTTGCTACTAAGAGTTGCTGGCATTTAAGTGTACTCCCAAATTGAAATTTTTCTGTAATATCCAGGTAATTGATTTTGTTGCTCCTTAACTTTAAAGATAACTAAATTCATGTACTTTATATTTTCAATCATTGCTTTTTTTGGTCATTTTATGCAGCCAAACTAAAAGTATTGAGCTAACGAACTGTAATACATGTATTATATTTGTAACAATGTAATTTTATTACAATAGTTATTTAAAATTACTGCTTCTATTTTTAAACCCTTTGTTTTTTACCAATTTCTCATCCAATGAGTCAACAATCTGTCAAACTGAAAACAAATCTACCACAGGATTAAAAGGTCAATGATGAGATCCTGAAGTGATAAAATTGTGTGTGGTCCAATTTATCAGTTTACTTTTAAACCTTCTCACAAAGGTGTAATAGAAAGGTGATAGGTTGATGGAAAAAGACTTTATCTTTGCTGAAGTTGAACACAGAAGTCTGAATCACCTTGCTCATTGGCCCATGTATGCGGAAAGTGAAATATTAGCAGGTTTTCAGAACTAGGTTTTCGCATGCATAGCTCAAAACCTGTTGAGTGAACCTTCAATTTTGGTGGTGTAAAACTATTCTTGGAAATTTTGACATTTTAGCTCTGAACACAGTATACAGCTATCCCCTATAGCTGTACTATATATGAAGAATGGCTTTTCTTTGAAAGCTGACAAATTTAACATTTAAACAACTTTATTTGTGGGCAAGGTTTGTAAGTGTAAGGTGTAGATACACTTACACCCCTGGTAAATCAACACACCTTGAGTGTTCAATGATTATGAATACAGATGTCTACACAAATGTACCAAGCACTTAATGACTTTAAAAGGTAAAATGGTATATATATATATATACTTTATAGTTTGCTGACAAGTCATGAAACCAAACAATTACACTTTAAAAAAGTGCAAGTGGCCTCAGTTGTATCCGTCACACTTAAGTGACACACAGACATAACTTGCAATGAAATTTGTCATATCCTGGACTTAAAATGTGTCCAAGTGCTAATTGGAATTGCAGTATCTCATAACTCTTAATGGGACAATTGTCAGTAATAAAATGCTAAATTGAATTTTCCTTTTAGATTCTTTGCTTTACATAGAATAATTATAGAAATAATTATAGATGGTACATAGAATAATTATAGAAATAATTATAGATGGAGAAATTATTAATAGACAAATGGTAAAGGTTTGACAATATATATTAAGAACAATTAAAATCAACCTGATTCAGATCGAAACCAGTTTTTAATGAAGGCAAAAATGAATCTGAACATTTGACAACATTCCAACACCATTAATTGATGATTACAAAGTAAGATTTTCATCATATAATTTTGCATAATTTTGCATAACTAAAGTTGCAACTTATCACAAGGCTTTATAAAGATATGCCCACTGGGCATTGAGTTGAAAACTCAATTCCTACAATTGCAACAATTTATAACAAGCGAACATCAATCGCTGACTTGCAAAAGCAACTTTCCACACTCTAAAATAATGGGAACACAGAAACGTACAAAAATGACCGTAATAATTATTAAAAAATTACAGTACACAGCACTTACAAAAACACTTTAAAAATACAAAATTACAAGGCCAATTGCACTTGACACTTTTATTTAAGTTTCACAGACAATTTCGAACTTGAAAAAAGTCCTGCTTTGGAAACGGCAACATATGCAATAAGACCATTTCAGAGTTTAACAGACAAATGAACAAAGAGATTTCTAGAGTTCTAGATGGAATCTAGATAGATGCTGGTACTCCACCTAGTGAGGTTACAGTGACTATCACACCATCACATGACCTCACTATCTTCATTAAGTACGATTAACTTCAAGGGTTTGTTAAAAGTGACGTAATAATTAGACCATGAGAACCTCTACGCAACGATAACGGGTCGATTTCGAGTTGACGACGAGCAGACCGCTGGAAGACCTTCGCGGCCTGACCTTAGCCGTGCAATAAGGTCGTGCCGGTCGCCGACGGCACGATCGGAATATCTGCAACAAAGAAATTGTGTAAATACAGGGAGCACTCAAGATAAAATCACAAACAAAAATGTATTTCAAACTGAAAAATGAAAAGATGGAGTCTGACAAATTTTTGGGAGAAGGCCCTTTCAATTTTCTGAGACACTACAAAATAAAAACGCCAAATAATTCAACCTTGGGCATCAGCTTTCAAGGTTACGCAAGAGGAAAATAATGCATTCAACAAACACAAGAACAACTTAATGAATATCTAAGATATATTAGAGACTGAAGTTTGTAACCAATGGCAGATGTGACCTGAATTGACCTGACCTGGCAGGGATGATTCTTAGTTTAGAAATCTATTCAACAGAGGTACAAGTTTCAGATCACTGAGTCATGCTTCCAGGCAATGGCAGGGATTGGTCAAAGTGTCGATAAACCAGAGGTCGCAATTAGAACAAGGTCACGATAAAGAATCTGGGCTGGAAAAGGTCAAAGCAAGAGGACAAATAATTGAAGGTCAAGAAGTTACTCCACAGAACAGATTCCAGTCTACAGAAGTACCCAAACTGTCTGCAGAAAGCTGAGAATTCACAGACATTCAATATGCAATAAACTGATTGCTGATTGGGCACTCAGACACCATTATTCATAAATTGCATTATTTTTTCAATGAAAGCTTCCAGTCCGGGCAACCCCAGGTACTTCATGGAGATAAAAACGACCCTCCGTCTTGCCTTGCGATAACCCAGAAGTCTGTGCTTCTCCAACCGATCTCTAATTCGCATTTTCTTACATTTATCGCTCTCCGTTATTCCTCTTTCTGTCTTTAAGCGATAACGTTTGTCTGCAACGTACAGGAAGGCCAATGCAACGGCAGTGAACGGCAATGCCCAGACATTTCCGAGGGGCATTTGGTGTTCCAGTAATCCCGGAATGCTGAAATACCCTCGGGCAAAGAGCAGACCGATGCCCGTCTCGCTAAAGGGAGCGGAGACGATGCCCGAAAAGGCCCCAAAGGGTAAAGTGTAGAAGTTGTTCGGGAAGGAACGACTTCCTTCGCAGACGCCGAAACCTGATTGTTGTTACTTTTGTTATTCAGGAGATGGAACCTGAAGTGTTGCTCATCCTGATGCCAATTCTGATAGCAATAGTGATACCAATTATGATGCCAATTCTGATAGCAATAGTGATAGCAGTCCTGATACCAATTCTGATAGCAATAGTGATACCAATTCTGATAGCAGAACTGATACCAATTATGACACCAATTCTGAGAGCAAGTGATACCAATTCTGATAGCAATAGTGATAGCAGTCCTGATACCAATTCTGGTAGCTGGAGTGATACCAATTCTGATAGCATTAGTGATACCAATTATGATACCAATTCTGATAGCTGGAGTGATACCAATTCTGTTAGCAGAAGTGATACCAGTTATGATACCAATTATGATAGCGGAAGTGATACCAATTTTGATAGCAATAGTGATACCAATCCTGACACCAATTCTGATAGCTGGAGTGATACCAATTCTGATAGCTGGAGTGATACCAATTCTGATAGCAGAAGTGATAACAATTATGATACCAATTCTGATAGCAATAGTGACACCAATCCTGATAGCAATAGTGATACCAATCCTGACACCAATTCTGAAAGCAATAGTGATACCAATCCTGACACCAATTCTGATAGCAATAGTGATACCAATTGATAGCAGAAGTGATATCAATTATGATACCAATTCTGATAGCAGAAGTGATACCAATTGTTAGCAATAGTGATACCAACCCTGGTACCAATTCTGAAACCAATTCTGAAAGCAATAGTGATACCAATCCTGATACCAATTCTGATAGCAATAATGATACCAATCCTGATACCAATTCTGAAAGCAATAGTGATACCAATCCTGATACCAATTCTGACAGCAATAGTGATACCAACCCTGGTACCAATTCTGATAGCTGGAGTGATACCAATTCTGATAGCAATAGTGATACCAATTCTGATACCAATTCTGAAAGCAATAGTGATACCAACCCTGGTACCAGTTCTGAAAGCAATAGTGATACCAATCATGATAGCAATTCTGAAAGCAATAGTGATGCCAATCCTGATACCAATTCTGATAGCAATAGTGATAACAACCCTGGTACCAATTCTGATAGCAATAGTCATACCAATCCTGATACCAATTCTGATAGCTGGAGTGATACCAATTCTGACAGCAGAAGTGATACCAATTATGATACCAATTCTGACAGTAATAGTGATACCAATTCTGATAGCAGAAGTGATACCAATCATGATTCCAATTCTGATGGCAAAAGTGATATCAATTCTGTTAGCAACAGTGATACCAATTCTGATAGAAATAGTGATACCAATTCTGATAGCAGTATTGATACCAGTCCTGATACCAATTCTGATAGCTGGAGTGATAACAATTATGATACCAATTCTGATGGCAAAAGTGATACCGATTCTGAGAGCAGAAGTGATACCAATCCTCTGAACAACACATCCTGAGCAGAGGAACCAAACGACCCATCTCGACCGAGGCAGACGAGAAAACAAATAAAAAACGTTCAAACGACGACGCTGACAATCAGGAAACGACAACGAAAGGGTACCGCACAAGGTACGAGTTACGTCGACGCAAAGTTGCGTCCTTCGCTCATTTCGAGCCGAAATTTGCCACAAATGCACAACAGGATGTGAAATGGGAACACGGAAGAGTATATCAGTAATGATAATAATTACCAAGAAATAACGTAACGAATAAACTAGTTGCAAAATCAACAAAGTACTGTACGTGTTCCAATCCTAAAACGTGTTACGCTGTCTGTACAGAACAGGCACGCTGTACAGAATCTGAACTTGCTGAATTTACGGGTCGCAAAGGGGGGAGGGGAGGGGGGCGCTCTGAAAGCAATTTTAATTCGAGGTCCTGTTTCTTTGTACCTCTGAATGTTTATGAGTAGCACAAACACTGACCAGAAACCATTTGCGTATCGTTACACGAACCCAGCAAAGGACTGGGCCAACGTTCCCAAAGCTACAGGTAAACCAGAAAGATAATATATACGGCATCAACAGACCATGTTCGTACAAATTGCAGTTTCCTTGCAAGACGAAAATGAGTTATGAAAATGATTTAGCCAAATATCTTAGTTCTCGTTGAGTTAGCACAATGAAATCTTATTAAAATTATAAATTATACGGCTTTGTAAACCCTCATATTTACTTAGACCAAAACTAATGCTTTTATAATATTATAACATAAAACAAGTTTTTCATATAAACCAATCAATCACATTATGCCTATCACTGTCTCTATCAGACTGAGATAACAGGCTTAATATGCCCAGTGGTTGAAAAACCCGCCATCATTTCTTGAAGGAAGGCTGAAGTCATGAGACTTTTTTGAGAAAGACTTCCACATTTCTTGAAGCTGACAATCAAATGGAATGGAATGGAACATAAAATTTAGGCCACAGGCCAAATACTGGGACACACAAGGTCATTCAGTGCTTCAAGGAAAACCGCGAGCGAAGAGGTTTGAAAGGTGTGATAAGAAGAACACCTTCTGCAGGAGAGAGTTCGAAGCCGCCAGGCCTCTTCTTCTCCTTCAGCAGGAAGGACCGAGATGTCCCTCAAGCCTGAAGATACTTCAGTGAGGTTCTGCCGTTACTGTGACGTCTCTGAAAAGTAATTACTGCGGGAAAATCTTTGGTTGAGAAGATGGCGACTGGGGGCACAGACCCCTTGCAGTTTATTTCAGAGAAAGTGCCCCTCAGTTTGGAAAAAGCAATTGGGAATACTTGGAATATTGCAAATAAAACAGCAGACATTGACAAAGCAACCAGTCATCTTGCAAAATGCAAGACTGGCATAGACCTCTCTGACGGAGGCCCTCTGAATGTGTCGACATTGCAACCAGCCATCTTGCAAAATGCAAGACTGGCGAAGACCTTAAGATCCTGGTAGGTAGACCAGCAGAGGAAAGACATTTAGCAAACAGAAAGAGTACAGCTGTATTCCTACATTCCCTGGAGAGGATTCCTTGTTGGAATGAAATGGAATACTATATATATAAAATCTGGGCCAAAGGCCAAGTGCTGGGACCTACGATGAGGTCATTCAAGGAAGAAAGGGAAACTGAGAACAAAAAGGGTTGAGAAGCGTAACAGGAAGAGGAAAACCATTCGCATTTGAAGCACTATGAAACTCTTGTCAGGAGAAGGTTGAGGAAAGTAAGATGGAAGAGAGAGAGAATGCGAGTGGAGGTACAGTCAAAGGAATGAATAAATAGATAAAAATATATTAAAGTACCAGGAGAATAGCATTAGGGTAGTAATGCATTGCATGTTCACTTGAAAATTTGAAGTTCTAATTGCAGGACGTCCTCTCAGGGAGACTGTGCCACAGTCCAACAGTGTGAGGAATAAAGGACCTCAGGAACTTTGGAGAAGTTCTACAGCGAGGTACATTTACTGCATATTGGTGCTTCTGCTGTCCTGAACAGAAAATGTACCTTGTGCAAATGGCATGGGTCTTCAGAACAGAAAAGTCAGGCTTCCCACAGTGCCTTCATAAAAGTTATGGCTTCAGAGGTCATGATAAACTGGAGATGCATCTGAAATAAAAGTGGCAAAGGTGAAAGAATGAAAAGAGATGTCGAGGACTGGTTATAATTATGTGGAGATTGAAAGGAAATGTTGTAATGTCTACAGCCTTGAGGGTAACGGCTGATAACGTTGACGAATGGCCTCCCTTGATGCAACAAGTCTTTCTATAAGTAACAAATAAGCATGACTGAAGACAAGAATATACTGGTGACAGAAAGATGACAGGAGATAATTTTGGGTGTTAAAAGAATAGGACCGTCCATTACAGATTGCTTACCGAAGAGGCAGAGGACAGTAGTCGATTGGTGGTTCCTTGTGCTCGAAACTTTGCCAAATCTAGGGTCATTTTTCAGCCTCCATTGTGGTACTGAAGGTCGAAGTAGGGTATGGGGATGGGAGGAGACCTGAAAAATATAAAAATCAATAGAGGAATAATAATAATAATAATAATAATAATAATAATAATAATAATAATAATATAATATAATATAATAATAATAATAATAACAGAACTACTGATTTCCTTTGGACCAACACTGACCAAATTTATGAGACATGAACACAAGCCAACCTGACTTACTTTGTGAACGTAGAAAACAATAGAGCGACGTATGAGAGTACCCTGAAGACTCACATCACAGAGTCCCAGGGGCAATCAACGGGGAAACAGCAGTGGGGTGACGTGCCTCCTCCAGGGGAAACGAAATGGGCTGAGCCACCTGTCCTGCTGCCCCCTGGGCCATTCCGTTCGCTTAACCTGAGAGCAATGGAAAAGGTGTCAGCATATCGAACATCAAAAAATCTTCGGAAACATTTTGACGAATGTTATTCAAATGCCTCACTTAAACCTACGTTAATGAGAACTGTACACAAACCACTGCTCTTTTCAACTCTGCAATCTAAAATATTCTTACACACGCTCGGCTGTGTTGCAGCCACTGTGCAACGAGGTCTGATTTCCCCTGTGAATTCAAGCGCACATTCCTTTCTCACAATCTGCATTTCAGAATCCCACACCTCAAGTCTTTTCGTCAATTAGGACTCCTCCTGCGTCTCTGTTAATCGGCAATTCACTGTTTAATCAAAAGCGCACCAAAGGCAAAGCGTCCTAGATAAGGTAAGATTAGGTTAGGATTAAAGGTCGATCTACAGGGCACCTCCGCACGCATTCTTGCCTCGGAAATTGATTTTTCATGCACTTTTCGCATTGCTGAAGGAGTTGGTGGAATTTTTTTTTGGTCAATTGTTATTAACCTCACGTTTCTATCCAACGTGGCTGGGGACCCTGTGGGAACGCAGGGTCTTGGCTGGGGGAAATTGCACGGAGAGAGACCGGACTGTCATGTTACTGTTATGGAATGATTCCACACATGCCCAAGTCATTACGGGAGCCGTATGTTCAAGAAGGGATTGGGAAGGAAACCTATTATAAAAAGAATTATACCAAACTAACGTAAATACCATAGAAGAAGGATGCAGGAGATGACGCAAAAAGCAATTATGGACACTAAGAAAGCAATCAAGCAATTCCAGACACTAAGAAAGCAATCGAGAAAAGAAAGTGCTGTTCTGGACCGGACATTCTAAAACTGCGCTTGCAATGGAGTGCCTCAACTAAGGTGACCTCAGTCATTACAAGCGCGAGGCTATTTTAGAGAGCTGGCCTTGACGTACGCTTTCGCCGACAGTGTCGTATCTCCCTCGATCAGAATTATTAATCTGCACGGCTAAATGCATGCAACCATTGCAAAAAGGAAAGCAAAAACGCTGAATAATCTTGCAAGCGACCAGGTTGCAATTTCTGGAGCTATATAATAGATTTGAAATCTCCATCTACAGGATGTTACTTGCTTCAGATTCCTACATGACCAGGCCAAGAGTTAGGTATAGCTGCTGTGCTAGCAATTCACTGCAACAATTGCAATGAAAAGCCCCACACACAATTTGGACACCCAAAACCCAGCTAACTAAACCATTTAAAGACTCTGCAATTGAAAGCTCGGAACTGGAGAGGGACATCAAAGATATATATGATCTACGTCCAGTCTGCCGCAAGTCTGAGTGAGCCGAACATTGCAATGCAATGCAATGTTAAGCACAATTTAGGCCAGAGGCTAAAGCGCTGGGTCCTACGACGAGGACATTCGGTGCCGAAAGGGGAATCGAGAGCAGAGAGGCCTGACAGGCGTAACAGGAAGAGGAAAACCTTCTGAAACAACTCTCGGTATTATTTTACAACAGTTCCAACTCGTTCTATAATAATTATAGTATTCCAGATGCATTTTGCATAAAAAATCATTAAACTTCGTCTCTGACGAACACTTTTTGGGGAAATCCACCATGTCCGAGACACGAACGTCCGTCCTCGGGTTTGTCTTCGTGTGGAACTGCATTGTGGTTCTGGTGCGAATTCTCTCCCCCTTAAAACTGCACCGTGGGCAGTTACGTGTCGTCTGGGAGTCACGTGACCTGGGGAAAATCTTACGGGTGTCAGACATTTGTTCTGGATGTGACCCATCAAAATGTTTATGTCCAATTGAGGTAAATTTATCCTTTTTTTTTAATAATATCGTAACGTGATTTACCTTATGTAACCCCTTTTGCGCAACGTTACCTCTTGCCTGTGCATACGAGCCTGTCAGGAATCTTTACGAGTGTGGCCGAGGCGCGAAGCGCCGTTCTGCCACCCCCTTGCGGTTAAGGGATGTTAGGCTACGTCACACTGGCCTGACTTTACCTCATTTTATTCATTACTTCAAATGCTGTTTTGTGTCGATGGTGATTTACCCCCACCCAAAACCCCCCCCACCCCCAATTCCCAAGGGGTCCCCAACCTTGTTGGATGTAGTAGGGGTGTATAGGCTAGTAACTCAAAAACGACTCGATTGACAGCAACAAATAGGAATGGAGGAGGAGGAGGAGGAGGAGGAGGAGGAGGAGGAGGAGACAGCCAAAGGAATGGAAGGGGTTGGCGCTGAAGAACCTTATTAAGTAATGCCTACAGTGCAGACTTTGAGGCGCACTGACGACACAACCCCCTGCCACAGGGGGGGCTGTTGCCAAAGGGGGCTTTCAATCCTCAGTCGGTGCTTTTCGTGTGCCCTGAAAAATCAGTTCAGCAATGCTGATAATGCAATTGCTAGCAACTCAACGCAGTAGATATTTCGGGGGTCGGGTCTTCCTCCTGCTGAGCAACAAGACGCCATCTTGGAATTGAATAATGTCAAGACTTCTCTCATAAAAACTTCCGATTTAAGCTCAATTCAACACATAATTCAGGATATTTTCATACAGGAACGTCCCTAATTACGTAATGAACCCCTGAGAGGCAATTCCATGTGAAATATTTAATTATATTACCCGGTTTCAGTTGAAATAAGGCGTTTGTTTACAAGGCCATCGGACTTGGCATGATGACGATGACGTCACAACCCCAGCAGCCCCCCATGTGTAATCTTCCTTATTTTGAGGCTGTGCGCGCGCGTAAGCGAGCTTTGACGCGCTCCAACGATAAAATACACATTTTAGTTTTATGGGATGTAATTTCGTGGATTTTAACATGATAATATTCGTTAAATTGCCTATTTTTGACTGTTTTTTAACTTGATTTACTGTACAGCCCTCTCAAATGCGTTTTCGTAATATTTTGGTAATGCTTCTTACATATCTGACATTGTTAATAATGATAATGATGATGATAATTAGGATTTAAAAGAAAAAATATAATATCTATACTTTTTATTTTATTATATGAATAATAACTACGTATTAATCGACAAATTATAAATGTTACTTCGATGAATCTTTGAGGTACTACACTTTTGTAGAAGACATAATTATTCAACCTATTATATAGAGGCAAAGCCAACTCTTAACAGACACCCAAGATTTTGCATTTTTCGTAACATTTCGATAATGTTTCATATAAATCAAACCATTTATAATCATTATAATGGCGATATAATCAGTCTTTAAAGCTCAAATTCATTTATTATAAGATTTTTATTAAATTTTATGAAATAAATTACATATTTACTGACAAATTATAAATATAAATTTGATCAGTCTTTGAATTACTACGATCTTCCAGGATTGCAACAATGGGTGCTCTAATGACACCCTTCTATATTTTCAAGGTCAACTACATTTTCAAGGTCAATTTTGACAGCTGGGAATCGATCGATGGCTTTTAAATTGGTCTTATTAAAATGCATATTTGTATTTAAACACATATTCTTAATGGCTTCTTAAGATAATTGTCAAATTAATGCAAAGGTATATTTGGCAGCAAATAAATGGTAATTGTTTTTTATGGGAAAATTTAAATTATAAAGTATATATATTCATATATTTCATGACTGACCCATGGATGGGATGTAACCCACTGAATTAACTTTAACTTTAACTTGAGCAATAATTAACATTAAAATTAATTAGATTTAATCTGACATCAAGACTTTTTTTCCCTAAATTCAGGGTAAGAGGGGCCTTTGTGACTATCCCACCACCTAGTGGTGTGATGATGGAACTCAGCTTTATAAAGCTTACTTTATTCCTTTTCACAGCCCTTGGGACCATTGTTCAGAGGTGAAGAGAAGGACCAGCAATTTTAAAGGAACCAGTTCTCCTGTGGTTTGGCCTGGATCCTCTCATGGAAAACATCTCATCCTCTGGAAGTTAAATCTCTTGGAAGTTCAATTTCTGCTGTTTTATGGAAGTTTTGTGACAAGACTGGTGTCTGCTGTGCCTTGCAGGTGTTTGTGCTGTTTCAAGTGGTGATGGCTGATTCTTCTTGGCTGCTGTTTGTGAAGAATTCAAGCTTGCCTGTGCTGGTAGAATATGGACAATGACTGCTTGATATTACTACAGTAATGCTGGTGGACTGAATCAACAATTTCCTTAAGAAGCTTAAGTTTTGCCTTGGGGCTTCCATACTTAAGGAATTGCAAGGATTTGTGGAACTGCATTGTATAAAGCATATAGTTTACTATGCTTAACTTTCCTAGAGGTAATTAACTTGGTTTAATCTAATATTTTCATAATTCCCCTTTGCTTTGTTGCTGTGTAGCCATTCAGTGTTCGATTTAGTTTGTACTTATAGGAAGTTCTGCACTTCCAAGTTTTCCAGTTTCTGGACGTGGGGAAAGTTAGAAAAGTGTTTTTGGGAATGGGGAAAGTTAGATAAGTGTCCAGCAAGTGCCCAGTCTCATGTTAACTTTGTTTTATAACTGGATCCTAAATATTTCATACTTAATTCCCTCATTTTCCTTTTTGGTTTGAAGTTTTCCCCTTTCTCTCAATAGCAATCTTTTGGTTTTCCATAATGCAATTATTGAAGGGAACTTTTATTTGTGAATCTGTTGCCATTTTAGTGTATAGCAAAACTGAATCTTTAACGATCTTTGTAATTATTTCTTATACATTCACTTTTTAAATATCTTTATCCAAAACTTTGTAATTACCTCAGTGGTTATATTTAAATGACAATCTTAAACTTGGAATTAGCTGTTATATTTTTATGAATCTCAATCACTTGTTGCCAAGTGTACAACCTAAGAATCTTTATTTTTATTACCTCTATATTTTCATAGTTTTTTGTTACTGAAGTGTTACCAAACTATTTTTAACTTCTTTCAACCTTGTATATTGTAATTTTAAGTGGGTTAAATGTATGAACTATCTGAAAGGTACTTTAATTCTTTGATTTTGTATCTTACTAGTGATGAGTTACTGGCTCTTCAAGTGTTCAAAGTGAAATGTTTTAAAGTGTTTATTTTGTTAATTGGTTTTATAGTTGCTGTTTAACTTCACTTTTAGATAATTTATGAACTGTTTATTATATTGTTCAGAGTTCCTTTTATGCAAACTGAAGTATTGCACTATCAAACTGTTTTGCATTGTATTGTACTTGTAATAAAACTATTTCAATAAGTGATTTTTTAAAATATTTTTACCCTTCTCATCCAATGAGTAAACCATGTTAAAGCAAATCTACCACAGGGTTAAAGGGTCATTGATGAGATCTTGGAGTGAGGACTGTATTTTGTGAATGTCCTAAGAGACTAGTTTACTTGTAAAGATTCTCACAAAGGTGTAATAGAAAGGTGATAGATTGATGGAAAAATACCTTTTATATAAGGTACAGAAAAGCCTGAATCACCTTGCTCTGAATCACTTTGCTCTGTCTTAAATGTACAGAAAATAATTTGCTAAATCTTGCAAGAAATTGATGGAAAAATACCTTTTATATAAGGTGCAGAAAAGCCTGAACACCTTGCTCATTGTCTAACAAGTACTGAAAGAAGTTAGCTTAATCTTTCAAGAAACCTTTTACTACAAGAAAATGGCTTAATCTTTCAAGAAATTCCTTAACTTGGTATTCACATGCATTGCTCAACATGAGTGAAATAACTTAACTTTGGTTGTGTATAGAGCTTTTCTTAAAATCAAATTTTAGCTATTAAGACAGTATACAGCTATGCCCTGTTTGTGTATAGAGCTTTTCTTAAAATCAAATTTTAGCTATTAAGACAGTATACAGCTATGCCCTGTAGCTGTAGTATGTATGAAGCAAGGATTTCCTTTGAAAGCTGACAAATTTAACAAGTTAATTATTTGTGGTTAAGGTTTGTAACTACAAGGGGTAGGAAAGTTGTTCCTCACACCCCTATATTACCATACCTGAGTTTGAATGTTCAACTGACAATGAATACAGATTGGTTTACAAAACTTGTACCACTTGCACCTTCCAAGGAATTTTAAAGTTCATGGTATAAATGTGTCTGCATTACATTTTTACAAGTACAATAAGTGGCCTCAGCTGTAGTTGTCACATCTTTATAAAGTGAGTCATGACTTGAAATGAGTTTCATATCCTGAATGTTAATTGGAACTACAGTATGATGTAAGTTTCAAGTCATATATGAAGAGTAAGTTATTAAATGCTAAATAAGTATTGTGATTTCAGATTCTTTTTACACAGGATATAGGTGGAGAAATTCATAGACATGGCAAAGGTTTGACTGAATACATCAAGAACCATTAAAATTTAGGCTAAAGATTAAATCTCATTTTTATAGGCAAAAATTCATGAGTAAATTGATTAGCTTTTTCAAGCTTTATCAATATAAATACACATTTCTCATATCTTCCACATTTGAAATCATGTAATTATGTAATTTAACTTTAATAGGAAAAATGGAAATGAAATTTTTTGGCGCCTTATCAAAGCTTTAGGAAACCCAATGTGACATTGAGCAGAGTTCAAGCTAGACCTAATGACAGTTCATTGGTTCATATTTCTCGTATTTCAACCATTGCAAAGGAGATCTGGTATAGATGTTCTCTTGGAGAGAGAGAGAGAGAGAGAGAGTGTGTGTGTGTATGTGTGTGTTGTCTGGCGTCAGCCAGGCAGTCAGTAGTTATTTTTAGATCCACTGTGTTCGTATGTACATCTTTGATCCTGACTTATGCTTTAGTTGTGTCATCGTAACTATCATTGCAATATTTGTGATTAAAAGTAACTAAATTACTTAAATTGAATATGAATATTATTAGAGTAAGGATTACCTTGGCTTACATCTATGGGACAACATCGGGAGACGAAGTCAGAGCTATATAAGTATTACGAACAAAAGGCAGCTCCTCATGCAAGCCTCCTGCCACCCCACCCCCACCCCTAGAAGCCCCGGGGGTACCCATACCCCACAGCACAAACACCTAAGCCTTCAAATGCCTGAAAATCAACCCTTGAGAGAGAGAGAGAGAGAGAGAGAGAGAGAGAGAGAGAGAGAGAGAGAGAGAGAGAGAGAGAGAGAGTTGGTAATGGGGACAGAGAGTGAGAGAGAGAGAGAAAGACACAGAGAGAGAGAGAGAGAGAGAGAGAGAGAGAGAGAGAGAGAGAGAGAGAGAGAGAGAGAGAGAGAGAGAGAGAGAGAGTTGGGGGTGGTGGGAGGAGAGAGTGAGAGAGAGAGAGAGTTGAGGAGTGGGGACAGAAAAAGAGAGAGAGTTGGGAGTGTGGACAGAGAGAGAGAGAGAGAGAGATTGATCCAAAACACTTGATTCTCCAGAATTGGGAAAGTGCAGCCAACCCTGACTTCGATTTCCAATAAAACACGGACAAACGTAAATGAAATCAACTTATAAACAAACACAGGCACAATAATCGTAAACAAACGCAGGCAAAACACACTTAAAACCGAAAACAAACGCAACAAACGCAACAAACACGGACAAAGGAGAAATAAAACGAGGTAAAGGGGTGAGCCTTTACAGAGGCAAATCTCTTCCACTACTAC
Organism: Macrobrachium rosenbergii; assembly: GCA_039081455.1. Lineage (NCBI taxonomy): Eukaryota > Metazoa > Arthropoda > Malacostraca > Decapoda > Palaemonidae > Macrobrachium > Macrobrachium rosenbergii. The sequence continues at coordinate 99,268 of JANJGK010002074.1, read as the reverse complement.
TAACGGTCGTAACCTTCCACCACGTGGACTGCTAGTGTTATATTTGAGTGTAATTAATGTCGTATTTGAGTGTAATTAATAGGTAAGGAATCAGTTTTAAGTTTTAATTACAATCCAAGTTGTTAATTACGTTGCTGTAATTAAATTTAATGAGTGAATACGGTCGCCTGAGCAGCCCAAATGATAAAAAGCTCTTCAAAATAGGAGTCACAAGGTCAGACAATATGGTCCCTCAATCTGCCTTTATACCTAATTACGGCGAACTTGTAACCAGTAATTTTAAGTACTAGCTGTTTTTTTAAGTACTAGCTGTTTTTTTCTACACTTTTAGGGCTGCTGGTAATGGAGGTGAGTTTGCTTATTGTCGGCCAACTGTGATTTGCCCCTTCACTCTGCTCAACAGTAAAGGGGGACTGTGGGAATTCGGGTTTTTTTGGGGTGGGTGACACAGGGTAATTCTAAGTACTGGCTCCACGCCTGTTCTTACCTTGGAAACTGGTTTTTGTATACTTTTAGGGGTTCTGATACTGGCGGTGCATCTGTTGTCGGCCAAATGGAATGTCCCTTCGCCGTGTTTAGTACTGGCCCGGGGGCGTGGGAACACAGGGTAATTCTAAGTACTAGCTCCATGCCTGTTCTTACCTTGGAAACTGTTTGTTTTCTACACTTTTAGGGCTGCTGATATTGGCGGTGCATCTGTTTGTTGTTGGCTAAATGGAATGTCCCATCGCCGTGTTTAGTACTGGCCCGGGGGTGTGGGAACACAGGGTAATTCTAAGTACTAGCTCCACGCCTGTTTTTACCTTGGCAACTGGTTTTTTCTTCACTTTTAGGACTGCTGATACTGGCGGTGCATCTGTTTGTTGTCGGCCAAATGGAATGCCCCTGCGCCGTGTTTAGTACTGGCACGGCGGCGGGGGTACCCATACGTTAACAAGTTATTGCACTTGTTGGATGGACTTCAGGGGTTAACTGCAGGTTAATGGCATTCGTGCGGCAAAAATTGAAGGTAAATCCATAATTGGCAACCAAAAAACCGTAGGAAAAAATCAAGTTAGAAGGAAATTTCAATTTTGGATCTTTCACAATTTCTTTAAATTTTAATGAAATTTTAATAGGCTGGCCAGGATTAGGTTAGGATTTTTGGGCGAGCCTTCGTCTAGCATAGGTCAGGCCAGTCTATTCACTGTTCCTATATATTTTGAATGAACCTCTTCTATAAAATGCAAGAAAAACCATATTTCTTTGGATTTGTCACAATTTTTATCAATTTTAATGAATTTTTTATAGACTAGTCAGGATTAGGTTAGGATTTTTGGGTGACCCTTCGTCTAGCATAGGTCAGGCCAGCCTATTCACCGTTCCTATATATTTTTCAATTAAATCCTTCTATAAAATGCAAGAAAAATCATATTTCTTCAGATTCGTCACAATTTATAGAAATTTTAATGAATTTTTTATAGGCTGGCCAGGATTAGGTTAGGATTTTTGGGTGACCCTTCATCTAGCATAGGTCAGGCCATCCTATTCACTACTGCCATACTCTCACCTCCTTTGACCTATTTCTAACGAACGAGGAATTACTTTAATGTACTTTAATGTATATTACTACTTTTCATTTTGATTGTAAATTGTCACTGACCTTCGGACGTAACTTTGGGGTCATTTGAGGACGTAACATTGGGGTCATTTGAGGACGTAACTTTGGGGTCATTTAAGGACGTAACATTGGGGTCATTTGAGGACGTAACTTTGGGGTCATTTAAGGACGTAACATTGGGGTCATTTAAGGACGTAACATTGGGGTCATTTAAGGACGTAACTTTGGGGTCATTTAAGGACGTAACATTGGGGTCACTTAAGGATCTAACTTTGGTTCATCACAGTGCTGTAAGCACCATTAACTGGATGCCTATTCCTGCCGTTAGCCCCGTACTTGATGCAGCATCAAGTTACGGCGCTGTAAAACGCTGTTAACGGCACTGAAAAAGCACTGTGAGATCGAATCCGCCGCAAAGCCGCAAACGTCGTTTTAGTATGGAATTCACGGCACCTTGCGATTAATTTATCTAAGGAGAAATATCATTAATAACTTCACTATTTTGGAAATAAGTCCAAAGAAGAATATAATTGATATAGAAAAATGAAGCATTTCTAAGTTATAATTTCCTGTGAGTGGAAGTTATAGTGAATTTGATATTACTGTAAATGTTTTTCATTTAATTGTATTGATTGCTAATTTCCATCATTTCTATTGTCAAGTTCTTGGTTGTTAATTTCTCAGCCTCTGTACCCTGCGTCTCTCAGCTACTTTTCTGTGCGAAATATGATCTTTGTAGTAAATTGCAGTACATCTGGGCAGTTTGCAATCTTATCTGCACAAATTTTGTATTAGACTTTTGTGTAACAAAGCACAAAACATTAAATGGGTTGAAGAAGATATTTTCAGTGCCATGAATGTTTCAGTAAAATAAGAATATGTAAGAATCTACAATAATTGTTAGATGTATGAAATTTTTTAGCCTGAGGAAGGTAAATGAAATCTATAAGAAACACATTTATCATTGCATGTGGTTTATCGACTATTGCAACGGTTAATTTTGAGAAAGTTCCGAGCCCGTGCAATACATGTTTGTCAAAGCTTGAATATTTGACTTACATTTAGTTTTCGTAATATGATAAGAATTGTGAACTGTTGCCAGAGTTTGACAATAATGACTTGAATGACTAAGGTTTTCCTTTTCTTCAACAGATGGTGGATCAGGTCAAGAAAAGCTGTTAAAAGTGACCTCAGTTCTACCCCCGACCTTATTCCGCATGGCCGTTAACAGGGGACCGTCCAAATTTCACACCTTTTAGGTAAGTGTGATTGTCAATACAGTTGTAGTAATTTGGACTGGAGATTACTTTCCAATTGGACGCTAATTAAAGGTTATCCTGTGTTTAGGGATTACCCGTCAGGGGTTAGGCATGGGTAACGATAGCCCCAAAGGCATTAAGCTTAGACAGTGACGTGTGCCATACCTCGTCCCCAGGGGATACCATACTGCAATTTTCAAAGACTTCCACAAGATTGTTTTCGCAGACAGGAATTTTTGGCTGGGCTAAACGACTGTAGGATTATCCTCGATCATTTTAGACGCTGCCTTCCTCTGATTGTATTTGATTGTATTTTTGTATTGCATAGTTCAATGATTTTCCTGAAGAAATACATTACGAAATTGCTTCTCAGGTTGGAAAATGTGCCGGTCGAATTAGGTAGGTTCTGCTTTATTATACAATAAAACAGAACCTACCTAATGATGGTTTTTGGGGGCATAGCACATACTTTCCAAGGTTTTTTTAGGCATTATAGACAAGCAGGCATTTGTCATACTTTGGTTTTAAAAGTAATTATTACATAAGTAATATGATTTTTTGTGGTTTTGTTGGATTGAACCCTACTTACCCACAATCCAGAGAACACACACGCAGTTAATTTGATGATTATGAACGCACAAACACTTTTTTTCTTTAACCTTAATCCTACACAATACAGTCAGTACAGTAACTATTACACCCAAGGCAAATCCGAAGCTCTGCTTGTGAGTCAATCAAATCACTTGACTATTTGCTCAATTGGAGCTTGAGCACAGCAAGGACTTGTCTTTGTATATATGTACGTTTAAACAGCACATCGTACATTGACACGAATGTGAAAAGTCCTCTTTCTTTTCTGTGACTGGTTATCTCAAAGAATGTCACACTCTTACCCAATCTAAAAAATCAGGATATTGGTTTTTACCGTGTCCCTTTGGCCTCTCAGAGGCATTATTTTGCTCCTTTTTCTCTGTCTTTTCCATCTCTACAGCACTGATGTTGTTCAGGCATTTTTCCTTTCGCTGCTGTGGACCTCTCGTTGAAGAATGTGGGTTTTAGGTCTGCTGGAACTACTGTGGCAGCTTTTAGCTCAAATTTTGCCAAAATATATATAGTAGATAAGTAGTTTTGATTTATCCGCATGCCATATGATGGCACATTCTTTTACAGAGTTCAGAGGAAGTGTTAGTTTTTGCAGGATTCTGTGTATGTGGTGAAAGCTTACATATTAACAGTTTCGTGAAAGCTCCATGTTTTCTAGAAAACTGAACCTAAAAAAAATGATCATTCTTGGTAACAGGTGATTGTCATCGAAGGGAGTTATTAGATTGCTAATGCTTTTAATACACATGGATCTAGTTTGTCGTATGACACTTTTTCAGCATTTTCATACAGTTTTCTCTTGCGCTTGTTAGTGTCCAGCTGTGGCCATGCTTAGGGTACACTAATCACCCCGTCGTATGTGAAGACTGGTCCACTGTCTGGCCCTTTCATGCTCGCTTGTCCGAGAGGATGCACGCGGCCTGGGAAGATCCCACGACTAGAGACTGGTCCGAGTACCGCCTCTGGTGTTGGGCAGCTGCTCTGAGGGGCTCCAGGTTTATCGAGGACTGATCTTTGAGTTGCTTGGTTTTGAAGGATTCTTGACGCATTTGTGTAGGTCATTTATGGTTAAGTTCTTAGCTACACACAGTATAGACTGTCAGGATGCTTACAGTTGTATGAGTCCTTCAGATAAGTGTTCTCTGCTGGTGTTTCTGCTGCAAGAATGCTTTTTTACAACACTTATTTCCTTTGATGATTCCAGTTTAAAGGACAACTATTGCCATTTTCACCCACTAAGAAAATCAGAAAGCCTCCAGCACTGCTAAATCCATTGGGGAGATTGACATAAAGCATCACTGTACACAGTCAACTTAAAACAGTCACCCAGTCCTGGGAAGTACGTACGGCTCTCAAAGGTACAGGCTTTTCTTAGACACTTGTTTGCCTCAATCAGATCTTTTAATTTAGAGCTATTTATTTTACAGCTAAGTCCCAATATCAGGTCTTGAATTAGTACATAATAACCATCCTAAAGCTCCTAAACTTCTCCTTTTCTTCTTCGTTGCTGTCCGTATCCTTATTCAATCCTCTCTCGGCACTTACATTTATAGATTCCAGAGATTCGCAATACTGTACTCATTTTGATGAAGTTTGACACCATTCTCGTTCTGCACAATATCCAGGCCGGTATATCTGAAAGTGATTTCTGATTTGGGCAGTGACTTTCAAATGTCTTTATTCCTCCCCCCAAGAAGTCGTTTACATGCATCAAGAGCATTCCAGACAAATCTCCTTTTCAATATCAGTAGATTTGCAGGGTCAGTTTTCACATGATTGCCTCCCATCTTCTACAGGAAAGTCTTCCCTGTGAGGTACCATTTTCTGGCAGCATCATTAAGACCGTATACACTTTTGTTTTCACAATCCATTGCAGTTTCCCATCGTCTAAAACTGGGAGCCATTTATCTACATGTCTGTTCCAGTCAGTGGCTGTTGTACGTCCATCTTTATGTTCAACATTCCTCCAACTGCTATATTTTCCTGTAGATTTTCCAGCACGGCTGTGAACAGTTCCCGTCTGCCATTCATCAGACTCTTTCAGCAGGAATCTTACTCTGTCCAATCTTTGGAATACCTTTGATTTTTAAATTATCTTCAGGTGAAGCGTCCTCAACTTTGGTGTGGTTCTCTTTTTCTTCCTCCTCATTTTTTCATTTTCCACTGGATTTATAACTGCTGCTTTCTCATTCCTCTTGCTGTTGTCCATTTCATATCTCAGATTATCAAGCGATTCATTTCTTCCTTCCTCGGTGTTTCTATCGGAACCGTATCTCCTGAATGTGTGTTTCAATATTTGAACCATATTTCAAGATCGCTGCTTTGCCGTCTTGACCAACGACTGCAGCTGGTCCTTTCCATTCCTTTTGGTCGTCCCTCTTCAAATGGACTTGATCTACGTTCTTAAGGACATGATCTGCGTTCTTGAGGACCTTACCAATAGTTCTTACTTTGCGTCTTAGATGCCCGTCATTTTTTCTCAGAAGTTTCAGCAGCAATAGAGGCTTTTCTTGCAGAGTTTCTAGCATTGAGATGTCGTAGTGCCCTCCAGTGCAGGAAGTTCCTCATCCGTGGTACAGGGTAGGGTTAGGATTCTGCCCGTACGTGAGTTGATAAGGGCTTAAACCCCTTACCACTTTGAGATAATTTTTAGCACTGACTGCCCATGCCAAAGCCACTTTTATAGACAGTTCTGGTTGCTCTGTCGTCATTTTTGTCACCATTTTGTCTATAACTGTGCGATTATGCTCACACAGGCCATTACTGAAAATTTGTATCCCCTTTTTTATACTCCTTTGTGACACTTCTTCCGCATACATTCAGCACATTCTGACCTCAACACCAGCATCCTTCAACAGCTGGATCGGTCTCTTAGATGTGGGATGACCAGATTGTTGGTGCAATTTTCATATCTTGTTCTTCTTTTCCTTTTCTTCATCTCTCAATGTCATCATTATTTCTCCTGTTTTCTTCCAGGCTTCTTTCTCAGCCCTTAGCGGGAGGCAGTAGCGTCCTCCTGAAGAAGTGCCCCTCAATATTAACTCTTTTTCTGTGAATTTCCTGCAGTGTCATTTTCTAAGTCCAGTTTCATTTTGCTTTCGTCATTGATTTGTACACTTTACCATAACCAAATTTAAACGTTTCATTTTCTTCGTCTTGTATTCTCATTTTTTCCTCGTGACAAAGACAGTGTGTGTGTGCTTTCAACCAGTCACCACCACACACTGAAGAACAGCAGGCTGTGTCCAGGACAGCATAAATTAATAGATTCCGTCATCAACACTGACACCATTTTAGGATTTTCAGTAACAGAATATAACTCTTCCTCCTTTACACTACTAACATACACGTTTTTTGGACATGGTGGAGACAGATGGTACCCTGATCCACACCCATTACATTTCCTAATGTTACCATATATGTCAACCGAGTGTCTCTGCCTATGACCCTGCACCCAATGGTAACACTTCTTGACTTCCAAAAGATTTCCTAAGGGCTTGCTGCATGCAATCAGACATTTTATCTGTTTCACTGAAGGACGTTGATGTCAACGACAGGGCAACAACCACAGCTTGTTTCTTTATCTCGGTACTTGTGACAAGCTGCCGTGCTTTCGGCTCTGGTTTCCAGCGGCCGTAACCTTTATCGGCGCCGAAAACTGGCAACACCAGCTGCCCACCACATTACTCGTGGTATTTTTCGTAGAGAAATATTCACAAATTACTGTATTTTCATATAGTTTTTGTGACCAAATGCACTTTTTGTGATAGAAATTTTAAAATATTTGGGTCTAAGCATTTTTAGAGGGTTTTGGTGATTGAACTATCAGAATAGGCAGTTATAAGCCAGTGAATCCAGGGGGCTGACTGTATTCTTATATAGAGTTAACACTTGTCAATACTGAAGTCTGCCATTTTACCTTCAGGATAGGAAGGAATGGGTCAGGTCTAGTCATGGTTTTATACAGATTTTATTCAGAAGAACATATGTATGATGAAAGCCATCCCAAGCACAGGCAGTAATCTGTACAAACTAGTCTAAACTTCCATGGAAAATGATCTGAACTCTGACAAGTAGACAGTCCAGGTGTCAGGACAAAAGACTGATGACATTTAGTAACCCCATATAGTGTGTTTCTGCATTAGACTGTTGCATTTCAATGAACCAGCGTTGAAGTATTTGCCGAGACCATCGTTGTTGCACAAAGCATTTTGCTGCTCAAAATATATCCTGTTAAAAGGCGACTGAAGAGAACCAGTGGTTTACTTCTAAGTCCTTGAGGAATTTGTGGGCTTTCATATCTGTCAATTTTGTCACTTTTTCTCTTCTTTGGGTTAGATGTGAGTTGAGGCTTCACTACTGTTATCTAATCTTATGCCCTTTCTGTCTCAACATGAGTTATTGCAGAGTCTCCCTTTCTGAGTTTGTACAGGAAGGGAGTTTGACTGTGTTCTGTCTTGTGCATTTTGCCTGAATTCTTGTCAGGATTTCATACGAGATGTCACTGATTGTGGGCTTCCTAAATGTTGAGGGTCACAGTCATCATCATCATCATCATCATAAAATTGTGGCCTCAGCATTCCAAAATGGAGTCTCAGGCAGTCGACTGTTGAGGGTCGCAATCATCATCATCATTATAAAATTTTGGCCTCAGCATTCCAAAATGGAGTCTCGGGCAGTTGACTGTTGAGGGTCGCAGTCATCATCATAAAATTGTGTCCTCAGCATTCCAAAATGGAGTCTCAGGCAGTTGACTGTTGAGGGTCGGAGTCATCATCATCATCATCATAAAATTGTGGCCTCAGCATTCCAAAAAGGAGTCTCAGGCAGTCGACTGTTGAAGGTCGCAGTCATCATCATCATAAAATTGTGGGCTCAGCATTCCAAAATGGAGTCTCAGGCAGTCGACTGTTGAAGGTCGCAGTCATCATCATCATCATAAAATTGTGTCCTCAGCATTCCAAAATGGAGTCTCAGGCAGTCGACTGTTGAAGGTCGCAGTCATCATCATCATCATAAAATTGTGGCCTCAGCATTCCAAAAAGGAGTCTCAGGCAGTCGACTGTTGAGGGTCGGAATCATCATCATCATAAAATTGTGGCCTCAGCATTCCAAAATGGAGTCTCAGGCAGTCGACTGTTGAAGGTCGCAGTCATCATCATCATCATAAAATTGTGGCCTCAGCATTCCAAAATGGAGTCTCAGGCAGTCGACTGTTGAGGGTCAGAATCATCATCATCATAAAATTGTGGCCTCAGCATTCCAAAATGGAGTCTCAGGCAGTCGACTGTTGAAGGTCGCAGTCATCATCATCATCATAAAATTGTGGGCTCAGCATTCCAAAATGGAGTCTCAGGCAGTCGACTGTTGAGGGTCGGAATCATCATCATCATAAAATTGTGGCCTCAGCATTCCAAAAAGGAGTCTCAGGCAGTCGACTGTTGAAGGTCGCAGTCATCGTCATCATCATAAAATTGTGGGCTCAGCATTCCAAAATGGAGTCTCAGGCAGTCGACTGTTGAGGGTCGGAATCATCATCATCATATAATTGTGGCCTCAGCATTCCAAAATGGAGTCTCAGGCAGTCGACTGTTGATGATCGGAATCATCATCATCATATAATTGTGGCCTCAGCATTCCAAAATGGAGTCTCAGGCAGTCGACTGTTGAAGGTCGCAGTCATCATCGTCACCATCATAAAATTGTGGGCTCAGCATTCCAAAATGGAGTCTCAGGCAGTCGACTGTTGAGGGTCGGAATCATCATCATCATAAAATTGTGGCCTCAGCATTCCAAAAAGGAGTCTCAGGCAGTCGACTGTTAAAGGTCGCAGTCATCGTCATCATCATAAAATTGTGGCCTCAGCATTCCAAAAAGGAGTCTCAGGCAGTTGACTGTTGAGGGTCGCAGTCATCATCATCATAAAATTGTGGCCTCAGCATTCCAAAATGGAGTCTCAGGCAGTTGACTGTTGAGGGTCGCAGTCATCATCATCATAAAATTGTGGGCTCAGCATTCCAAAATGGAGTCTCAGGCAGTTGACTGTTGAGGGTCGCAGTCATCATCATCATCATCATCATAAAATTGTGGCCTCAGCATTCCAAAATGGAGTCTCAGGCAGTTGACTGTTGAAGGTCGCAATCATCATCCTCATCATAAAATTGTGGCCTCAGCATTCCAAAATGGAGTCTCGGGCAGTTGACTGTTGAGGGTCGCAGTCATCATCATAAAATTGTGTCCTCAGCATTCCAAAATGGAGTCTCAGGCAGTTGACTATTGAGGGTCGGAGTCATCATCATCATCATCATAAAATTGTGGCCTCAGCATTCCAAAATGGAGTGTCAGGCAGTCGACTGTTGAAGGTCGCAATCATCATCATCATCATAAAATTGTGGCCTCAGCATTCCAAAAAGGAGTCTCAGGCAGTCGACTGTTGAAGGTCGCAGTCATCATCATTATCATCATAAAATTGTGGGCTCAGCATTCCAAAATGGAGTCTCAGGCAGTCGACTGTTGAAGGTCGCAGTCATCATCATTATCATCATAAAATTGTGGCCTCAGCATTCCAAAATGGAGTCTCAGGCAGTCGACTGTTGAAGGTCGCAGTCATCATCATCATCATAAAATTGTGTCCTCAGCATTCCAAAATGGAGTCTCAGGCAGTCGACTGTTGAAGGTCGCAGTCATCATCATCATCATAAAATTGTGTCCTCAGCATTCCAAAATGGAGTCTCAGGCAGTCGACTGTTGAAGGTCGCAGTCATCATCATCATCATAAAATTGTGGGCTCAGCATTCCAAAATGGAGTCTCAGGCAGTTGACTGTTGAGGGTCGGAATCATCATCATCATAAAATTGTGGCCTCAGCATTCCAAAATGGAGTCTCAGGCAGTCGACTGTTGAAGGTCGCAGTCATCATCATCATCATAAAATTGTGGGCTCAGCATTCCAAAATGGAGTCTCAGGCAGTCGACTGTTGAGGGTCGGAATCATCATCATCATAAAATTGTGGCCTCAGCATTCCAAAAAGGAGTCTCAGGCAGTCGACTGTTGAAGGTCGCAGTCATCGTCATCATCATAAAATTGTGGGCTCAGCATTCCAAAATGGAGTCTAAGGCAGTCGACTGTTGATGATCGGAATCATCATCATCATAAAATTGTGGCCTCAGCATTCCAAAATGGGGTCTCAGGCAGTCGACTGTTGAAGGTCGCAGTCATCATCATCATCATAAAATTGTGAGCTCAGCATTCCAAAATGGAGTCTCAGGCAGTCGACTGTTGAGGGTCGGAATCATCATCATCATAAAATTGTGGCCTCAGCATTCCAAAAAGGAGTCTCAGGCAGTCGACTGTTGAAGGTCGCAGTCATCGTCATCATCATAAAATTGTGGGCTCAGCATTCCAAAATGGAGTCTAAGGCAGTCGACTGTTGATGATCGGAATCATCATCATCATAAAATTGTGGCCTCAGCATTCCAAAATGGAGTCTAAGGCAGTCGACTGTTGATGATCGGAATCATCATCATCATAAAATTGTGGGCTCAGCATTCCAAAATGGAGTCTAAGGCAGTCGACTGTTGAGGGTTGGAATCATCATCATCATAAAATTGTGGCCTCAGCATTCCAAAAAGGAGTCTCAGGCAGTCGACTGTTGAAGGTCGCAGTCATCATCATCATCATCATAAAATTGTGGCCTCAGCATTCCAAAATGGAGTCTCAGGCAGTCGACTGTTGAGGGTCGCAATCATCATCATCATAAAATTGTGGGCTCAGCATTCCAAAATGGAGTCTAAGGCAGTCGACTGTTGAGGGTCGGAATCATCATCATCATAAAATTGTGGCCTCAGCATTCCAAAAAGGAGTCTCAGGCAGTCGACTGTTGAAGGTCGCAGTCATCATCATTATCATCATAAAATTGTGGCCTCAGCATTCCAAAATGGAGTCTAAGGCAGTTGACTGTTGAGGGTCGAAATCATCATCATAAAATTTTGGCCTCAGCATTCCAAAATGGAGTCTCAGGCAGTTGACTGTTGAGGGTCGCAATCATCATCATCATAAAATTGTGGGCTCAGCATTCCAAAATGGAGTCTAAGGCAGTCGACTGTTGAGGGTTGGAATCATCATCATCATAAAATTGTGGCCTCAGCATTCCAAAATGGAGTCTCAGGCAGTTGACTGTTGAGGGTCGCAATCATCATCATCATAAAATTGTGGGCTCAGCATTCCAAAATGGAGTCTAAGGCAGTCGACTGTTGAGGGTTGGAATCATCATCATCATAAAATTGTGGCCTCAGCATTCCAAAATGGAGTCTAAGGCAGTCGACTGTTGAGGGTTGGAATCATCATCATCATAAAATTGTGGGCTCAGCATTCCAAAATGGAGTCTAAGGCAGTTGACTGTTGAGGGTCGCAATCATCATCATCATAAAATTGTGTCCTCAGCATTCCAAAAAGGAGTCTCAGGCAGTCGACTGTTGAAGGTCGCAGTCATCATCATTATCATCATAAAATTGTGGCCTCAGCATTCCAAAATGGAGTCTAAGGCAGTCGACTGTTGAAGGTCGCAGTCATCATCATCATCATAAAATTATGGGCTCAGCATTCCAAAATGGGGTCTCAGGCAGTCGACTGTTGAAGGTAGCAGTCATCATCATCATCATAAAATTGTGGGCTCAGCATTCCAAAATGGAGTGTCAGGCAGTCGACTGTTGAGGGTCGCAATCATCATCATCATTATCATAAAATTGTGGCCTCAGCATTCCAAAATGGAGTGTCAGGCAGTCGAATGTTGAGGGTCGCAGTCATCATCATCATCATAAAATTGTGGGCTCAGCATTCCAAAATGGAGTGTCAGGCAGTCGACTGTTGAGGGTCGCAATCATCATCATCATCATAAAATTGTGGGCTCAGCATTCCAAAATGGAGTGTCAGGCAGTCGACTGTTGAGGGTCGCAGTCATCATCATCATCATAAAATTATGGGCTCAGCATTCCAAAATGGGGTCTCAGGCAGTCGACTGTTGAAGGTAGCAGTCATCATCATCATCATAAAATTGTGGGCTCAGCATTCCAAAATGGAGTGTCAGGCAGTCGACTGTTGAGGGTCGCAATCATCATCATCATTATCATAAAATTGTGGCCTCAGCATTCCAAAATGGAGTGTCAGGCAGTCGAATGTTGAGGGTCGCAGTCATCATCATCATCATAAAATTGTGGGCTCAGCATTCCAAAATGGAGTGTCAGGCAGTCGACTGTTGAGGGTCGCAATCATCATCATCATCATAAAATTGTGGGCTCAGCATTCCAAAATGGAGTGTCAGGCAGTCGACTGTTGAGGGTCGCAATCATCATCATCATTATCATAAAATTGTGGCCTCAGCATTCCAAAATGGAGTCTCAGGCAGTCGACTGTTGAGGGTCGCAGTAATCATCATCATCATCATCATAAAATTGTGGCCTCAGCATTCCAAAATGGAGTTTCAGGCAGTCGACTGTTGAGGGTCGCAATCTTCATCATCATCATTATCATCATAAAATTGTGGGCTCAGCATTCCAAAATGGAGTTTCAGGCAGTCGACTGTTGAGGGTCGCAATCTTCATCATCATCATTATCATCATAAAATTGTGGCCTCAGCATTCCAAAATGGAGTTTCAGGCAGTCGACTGTTGAGGGTCGCAATCTTCATCATCATCATTATCATCATAAAATTGTGGCCTCAGCATTCCAAAATGGAGTTTCAGGCAGTCGACTGTTGAGGGTCGCAATCTTCATCATCATCATTATCATCATAAAATTGTGGGCTCAGCATTCCAAAATGGAGTCTCAGGCAGTCGACTGTTGAGGGTCGCAGTTATCATCATCATCATCATCATAAAATTGTGGGCTCAGCATTCCAAAATGGAGTGTCAGGCAGTCGACTGTTGAGGGTCGCAATCTTCATCATCATCATCATCATCATAAAATTGTGGGCTCAGCATTCCAAAATGGAGTGTCAGGCAGTCGACTGTTGAGGGTCGCAATCATCATCGTCATCATAAAATTGTGGGCTCAGCATTCCAAAATGGAGTGTCAGGCAGTCGACTGTTGAGGGTCACAATCATCATCATCATCATCATCATCATCATAAAATTGTGGGCTCAGCATTCCAAAATGGAGTCTCAGGCAGTCGACTGTTGAGGGTCGCAATCATCATCATCATCATAAAATTGTGTCCTCAGCATTCCAAAAAGGAGTCTCAGGCAGTCGACTGTTGAAGGTCGCAGTCATCATCATTATCATCATAAAATTGTGGCCTCAGCATTCCAAAATGGAGTCTAAGGCAGTCGACTGTTGAAGGTCGCAGTCATCATCATCATCATAAAATTATGGGCTCAGCATTCCAAAATGGGGTCTCAGGCAGTCGACTGTTGAAGGTAGCAGTCATCATCATCATCATAAAATTGTGGGCTCAGCATTCCAAAATGGAGTGTCAGGCAGTCGACTGTTGAGGGTCGCAATCATCATCATCATTATCATAAAATTGTGGCCTCAGCATTCCAAAATGGAGTGTCAGGCAGTCGAATGTTGAGGGTCGCAGTCATCATCATCATCATAAAATTGTGGGCTCAGCATTCCAAAATGGAGTGTCAGGCAGTCGACTGTTGAGGGTCGCAATCATCATCATCATCATAAAATTGTGGGCTCAGCATTCCAAAATGGAGTGTCAGGCAGTCGACTGTTGAGGGTCGCAGTAATCATCATCATCATTATCATAAAATTGTGGCCTCAGCATTCCAAAATGGAGTCTCAGGCAGTCGACTGTTGAGGGTCGCAGTAATCATCATCATCATCATCATAAAATTGTGGCCTCAGCATTCCAAAATGGAGTTTCAGGCAGTCGACTGTTGAGGGTCGCAATCTTCATCATCATCATTATCATCATAAAATTGTGGGCTCAGCATTCCAAAATGGAGTTTCAGGCAGTCGACTGTTGAGGGTCGCAATCTTCATCATCATCATCATCATCATAAAATTGTGGCCTCAGCATTCCAAAATGGAGTTTCAGGCAGTCGACTGTTGAGGGTCGCAATCTTCATCATCATCATTATCATCATAAAATTGTGGCCTCAGCATTCCAAAATGGAGTTTCAGGCAGTCGACTGTTGAGGGTCGCAATCTTCATCATCATCATTATCATCATAAAATTGTGGGCTCAGCATTCCAAAATGGAGTCTCAGGCAGTCGACTGTTGAGGGTCGCAGTTATCATCATCATCATCATCATAAAATTGTGGGCTCAGCATTCCAAAATGGAGTGTCAGGCAGTCGACTGTTGAGGGTCGCAATCTTCATCATCATCATCATCATCATAAAATTGTGGGCTCAGCATTCCAAAATGGAGTGTCAGGCAGTCGACTGTTGAGGGTCGCAATCATCATCGTCATCATAAAATTGTGGGCTCAGCATTCCAAAATGGAGTGTCAGGCAGTCGACTGTTGAGGGTCACAATCATCATCATCATCATCATCATCATCATAAAATTGTGGGCTCAGCATTCCAAAATGGAGTCTCAGGCAGTCGACTGTTGAGGGTCGCAATCATCATCATCATCATAAAATTGTGGGCTCAGCATTCCAAAATGGAGTCTCAGGCAGTCGACTGTTGAGGGTCGCAATCATCATCATCATCATCATCATAAAATTGTGGGCTCAGCATTCCAAAATGAAGTGTCAGGCAGTCGACTGTTGAGGGTCGCAGTCATCATCATCATCATCATCATAAAATTGTGGGCTCAGCATTCCAAAGTGGAGTGTCAGGCAGTCGACTGTTGAGGGTCGCAGTCATCATCATCATCATCATAAAATTGTGGGCTCAGCATTCCAAAATGGAGTCTCAGGCAGTCGACTGTTGAGGGTCGCAGTCATCATCATCATCATAAAATTGTGGCCTCAGCATTCCAAAATGGAGTGTCAGGCAGTCGACTGTTGAGGGTCGCAGTTATCATCATCATCATCATCATCATCATCATAAAATTGTGGGCTCAGCATTCCAAAATGGAGTCTCAGGCAGTCTACTGTTGAGGGTCGCAGTCATCATCATCATCATCATCATCATAAAATTGTGGCCTCAGCATTCCAAAATGGAGTGTCAGGCAGTCGACTGTTGAGGGTCGCAGTTATCATCATCATCATCATCATCATCATAAAATTGTGGCCTCAGCATTCCAAAATGGAGTGTCAGGCAGTCGACTGTTGATGATCGGAATCATCATCATCATAAAATTGTGGGCTCAGCATTCCAAAATGGAGTCTAAGGCAGTCGACTGTTGAGGGTTGGAATCATCATCATCATAAAATTGTGGCCTCAGCATTCCAAAAAGGAGTCTCAGGCAGTCGACTGTTGAAGGTCGCAGTCATCATCATCATCATCATAAAATTGTGGCCTCAGCATTCCAAAATGGAGTCTCAGGCAGTCGACTGTTGAGGGTCGCAATCATCATCATCATAAAATTGTGGGCTCAGCATTCCAAAATGGAGTCTAAGGCAGTCGACTGTTGAGGGTTGGAATCATCATCATCATAAAATTGTGGCCTCAGCATTCCAAAAAGGAGTCTCAGGCAGTCGACTGTTGAAGGTCGCAGTCATCATCATTATCATCATAAAATTGTGGCCTCAGCATTCCAAAATGGAGTCTAAGGCAGTCGACTGTTGAAGGTCGCAGTCATCATCATCATCATAAAATTATGGGCTCAGCATTCCAAAATGGGGTCTCAGGCAGTCGACTGTTGAAGGTCGCAGTCATCATCATCATCATAAAATTGTGGGCTCAGCATTCTAAAATGGAGTCTCAGGCAGTCGACTGTTGAGGGTCGGAATCATCATCATCATAAAATTGTGGGCTCAGCATTCCAAAAAGGAGTCTCAGGCAGTCGACTGTTGAAGGTCGCAGTCATCATCATTATCATCATAAAATTGTGGCCTCAGCATTCCAAAATGGAGTCTAAGGCAGTCGACTGTTGAAGGTCGCAGTCATCATCATTATCATCATAAAATTGTGGCCTCAGCATTCCAAAATGAAGTCTAAGGCAGTCGACTGTTGAGGGTCGGAATCATCATCATCATAAAATTGTGGCCTCAGCATTCCAAAATGGAGTCTCAGGCCGTTGACTGTTGAAGGTCGCAGTCATCATCATCATCATAAAATTGTGGCCTCAGCATTCCAAAATGGAGTGTCAGGCAGTCGACTGTTGAGGGTCGCAATCATCATCATCATCATAAAATTGTGGGCTCAGCATTCCAAAATGGAGTGTCAGGCAGTCGACTGTTGAGGGTCACAATCATCATCATCATTATCATAAAATTGTGGCCTCAGCATTCCAAAATGGAGTGTCAGGCAGTCGAATGTTGAGGGTCGCAGTCATCATCATCATCATAAAATTGTGGGCTCAGCATTCCAAAATGGAGTGTCAGGCAGTCGACTGTTGAGGGTCGCAATAATCATCATCATCATAAAATTGTGGGCTCAGCATTCCAAAATGGAGTGTCAGGCAGTCGACTGTTGAGGGTCGCAATAATCATCATTATCATAAAATTGTGGCCTCAGCATTCCAAAATGGAGTCTCAGGCAGTCGACTGTTGAGGGTCGCAGTAATCATCATCATCATCATCATAAAATTGTGGCCTCAGCATTCCAAAATGGAGTTTCAGGCAGTCGACTGTTGAGGGTCGCAATCTTCATCATCATCATTATCATCATAAAATTGTGGGCTCAGCATTCCAAAATGGAGTGTCAGGCAGTCGACTGTTGAGGGTCGCAGTAATCATCATCATCATCATCATAAAATTGTGGCCTCAGCATTCCAAAATGGAGTTTCAGGCAGTCGACTGTTGAGGGTCGCAATCTTCATCATCATCATTATCATCATAAAATTGTGGGCTCAGCATTCCAAAATGGAGTGTCAGGCAGTCGACTGTTGAGGGTCGCAGTAATCATCATCATCATCATCATAAAATTGTGGCCTCAGCATTCCAAAATGGAGTTTCAGGCAGTCGACTGTTGAGGGTCGCAATCTTCATCATCATCATTATCATCATAAAATTGTGGCCTCAGCATTCCAAAATGGAGTCTCAGGCAGTCGACTGTTGAGGGTCGCAGTAATCATCATCATCATCATCATAAAATTGTGGGCTCAGCATTCCAAAATGGAGTGTCAGGCAGTCGACTGTTGAGGGTCGCAATCTTCATCATCATCATCATCATCATAAAATTGTGGGCTCAGCATTCCAAAATGGAGTGTCAGGCAGTCGACTGTTGAGGGTCGCAATCTTCATCATCATCATCATCATCATAAAATTGTGGCCTCAGCATTCCAAAATGGAGTGTCAGGCAGTCGACTGTTGAGGGTCGCAATCATCATCGTCATCATAAAATTGTGGGCTCAGCATTCCAAAATGGAGTGTCAGGCAGTCGACTGTTGAGGGTCACAATCATCATCATCATCATCATCATCATCATAAAATTGTGGGCTCAGCATTCCAAAATGGAGTCTCAGGCAGTCGACTGTTGAGGGTCGCAATCATCATCATCATCATAAAATTGTGGGCTCAGCATTCCAAAATGGAGTGTCAGGCAGTCGACTGTTGAGGGTCGCAATCATCATCATCATCATCATCATAAAATTGTGGGCTCAGCATTCCAAAATGAAGTGTCAGGCAGTCGACTGTTGAGGGTCGCAGTCATCATCATCATCATCATCATAAAATTGTGGGCTCAGCATTCCAAAGTGGAGTGTCAGGCAGTCGACTGTTGAGGGTCGCAGTCATCATCATCATCATCATCATAAAATTGTGGGCTCAGCATTCCAAAGTGGAGTGTCAGGCAGTCGACTGTTGAGGGTCGCAGTCATCATCATCATCATCATCATAAAATTGTGGGCTCAGCATTCCAAAGTGGAGTGTCAGGCAGTCGACTGTTGAGGGTCGCAGTCATCATCATCATCATCATCATAAAATTGTGGGCTCAGCATTCCAAAGTGGAGTGTCAGGCAGTCGACTGTTGAGGGTCGCAGTCATCATCATCATCATCATCATAAAATTGTGGGCTCAGCATTCCAAAATGGAGTCTCAGGCAGTCTACTGTTGAGGGTCGCAGTCATCATCATCATCATCATCATCATAAAATTGTGGCCTCAGCATTCCAAAATGGAGTGTCAGGCAGTCGACTGTTGAGGGTCGCAGTTATCATCATCATCATCATCATCATCATAAAATTGTGGCCTCAGCATTCCAAAATGGAGTGTCAGGCAGTTGACTGTTGAGGGTCGCAGTCATCATCAACATCATCATCATCATCATAAAACTGTGGCCTCAGCATTCCAAAATGGAGTTTCAGGCAGTCGACTGTTGAGGGTCGCAGTCATCATCATCATCATCATCATCATAAAATTGTGGGCTCAGCATTCCAAAATGGAGTCTCAGGCAGTCGACTGTTGAAGGTCGCAGTCATCATCATCATAAAATTGTGGCCTCAGCATTCCAAAATGGAGTGTCAGGCAGTCGACTGTTGAGGGTCGCAGTTATCATCATCATCATCATCATCATCATAAAATTGTGGCCTCAGCATTCCAAAATGGAGTGTCAGGCAGTTGACTGTTGAGGGTCGCAGTCATCATCAACATCATCATCATCATCATAAAACTGTGGCCTCAGCATTCCAAAATGGAGTTTCAGGCAGTCGACTGTTGAGGGTCGCAGTCATCATCATCATCATCATCATCATAAAATTGTGGGCTCAGCATTCCAAAATGGAGTTTCAGGCAGTCGACTGTTGAGGGTCGCAGTCATCATCATCATCATCATCATCATAAAATTGTGGGCTCAGCATTCCAAAATGGAGTCTCAGGCAGTCGACTGTTGAAGGTCGCAGTCATCATCATCATAAAATTGTGGCCTCAGCATTCCAAAATGGAGTCTCAGGCAGTTGACTGTTGAGGGTCGCAGTCATCATCATCATCATCATCATCATAAAATTGTGGGCTCAGCATTCCAAAATGGAGTGTCAGGCAGTCGACTGTTGAGGGTCGCAATCATCATCATCATCATCATCATCATAAAATTGTGGCCTCAGCATTCCAAAATGGAGTGTCAGGCAGTCGACTGTTGAGGGTCGCAATCATCATCATCATCATCATCATCATAAAATTGTGGCCTCAGCATTCCAAAATGGAGTGTCAGGCAGTCGACTGTTGAGGGTCGCAATCATCATCATCATCATCATCATCATAAAATTGTGGCCTCAGCATTCCAAAATGGAGTGTCAGGCAGTCGACTGTTGAGGGTCGCAATCATCATCATCATCATCATCATCATCATAAAATTGTGGCCTCAGCATTCCAAAATGGAGTGTCAGGCAGTCGACTGTTGAGGGTCGCAATCATCATCATCATCATCATCATCATCATCATAAAATTGTGGCCTCAGCATTCCAAAATGGAGTGTCAGGCAGCTGACTGTTGAGGGTCGCAATCATCATCATCATCATCATCATCATCATCATAAAATTGTGGCCTCAGCATTCCAAAATGGAGTGTCAGGCAGCTGACTGTTGAGGGTCGCAATCATCATCATCATCATCATCATCATAAAATTGTGGGCTCAGCATTCCAAAATGGAGTGTCAGGCAGTCGACTGTTGAGGGTCGCAATCATCATCATCATCATCATAAAATTGTGGGCTCAGCATTCCAAAATGGAGTGTCAGGCAGTCGACTGTTGAGGGTCGCAGTCATCATCATCATCATCATCATAAAATTGTGGCCTCAGCATTCCAAAATGGAGTCTCAGGCAGTCGACTGTTGAGGGTCGCAGTTATCATCATCATCATCATCATAAAATTGTGGCCTCAGCATTCCAAAATGGTCACCTACCAGCCCGAACTACATCTCCATAACTCATTAACTAAGTGGGTAATTAACTGTCAGCGTTACCAACGCTTACAGGAAAATCTTGTCAAATGAGTTACCTAGCGTACCGTTGGCAACGCTGCTGCAAGTCCCGGCCGAGTGTGGCTGAGAGCCCCAATTTCTTTTTGTTCGCCTTGCTGCTAGGATAGGATTTTGGGTAATGACTTGGACCAGTTTTTCGCCCCTTTCTCCTGGATTGTACTATTTCGCCTGGTTTTGGATCTTCTCTCCCGTCTTGACTTGGCCTGGGTTTGGAATTGAAATGGATAAACTAGACAATAAGACGCCCCCCTCGGACAACACCGCGGCTTCCCCCTCTGCTACTACGACGGAGCTCTCTACTGCTGGAGACACCGCAGCCCTTATACCTGATTTACGGAGTTTCTGGCAAACTCTTTCCTGAAGAAGAGTAAATTCAACTGAGGTCAGATAACAAAAAGACTGTCCATTTTGATCTGCTAAATTCTGACCAGGTTTTTCTTCTCAGAAAATCTCTTCTGCTGCGGACATTTCAGTCCTGCTCGGAAGGGCTTCTCGAATCTGTGTCCCCATTGCAATGGGTCTTGTATTCAAACGTCATTATTATTATTTGTTTGTGTGATGTGAAGTGAAGAACCTGACCAATGTCTGACAGGGCACACATTTTTCATGTTGTGTTTTTGAACAGGTTCTGTTTCTCTGTTCTTTGAAGGCTTAATATTTTCCTTTGGAGTTGATCTGCCTAAGAGTTGTTGAGTTTTGCACGGTCTTGTCTGTCGCCCCCATCTGGGTCCATACTTGTCCTTCTGAACAATATGTGAGGTCTCTTCTTTCTCTATTTCCCTTTACTGTACCTCCTCTTACTTCTCCCTAATGAACACCTTGATATTCTGTGGACGCTTCTGGAATTTCAAGTCAGTGACCCCTTTGGTGGGCTTCTTGTTCCATATGAATAGGGATCATCATCTGATTAATAATAATAATAATAATAATAATGCAGTATGCACTTCATTAAGTACCAGTCCTTTCGGAAAACGTTCTCAGAGGCTGTAAATGTAACTTAGTAATCTTGTTAAACTTTAACACCAAAATTATCATCATACATTTTCATTAACTTTAATATTTATTTGGCAGGGACGTGTAATTGATTGGCACATGCATCTGGTCGAGGAAACACAGGAACCATCTTCCGTTCAGTCCCCTCTTCTACTGACATGGACCCTGAATGGGGTAGGTATTGGTTTATGCTGGAATTTGGTTTAGCAAGAATGTCTATCTTGTCATGACCTATGGAATATGAATGGTAATAACTTCTGCAAGAATCATTATGAATAATAATAATGATACTGCAAAAACAAATGATTCATTTATGGATTATGAAGAAATGAAAACACTAAAAGCCAGTTAAGAACTTTGGTTGCCAAGACTGATGTCTTTTTTGCAGCAAATAACTTGCCATATTTTAACAAAAGTAGACAGGAAGATATGTCTTAGACATGTTCTTTGTCCAGAACTTGGAAGCAGAAGTGTCGTACTCCTGGAAAAAGTCAGTCTGGATAATTGCTGAGGTCAGTCTTAATCCTGAATCAGTCTAGTATTGCTTTCACACCCCATTTCTGTCATTTGGAAATTGTTACTTGATATGAATACAGGTATTGGTGTGGCTCACTGTAGGTGAAACTGAAGCCTCTTTGTAGCATTCTGGTCTGTTTAGTCATCTCTCTCATGTATAGCTGTCCAGCCTCTCGAACTTTGTATCTGTCCAGCACCTTGAACTGTATAGCTGTCCAGCCTCGCAAACTTTGCCGTACAGAAATTCTGTCAGAATTTGTCATCAAGTGATGCTTGTTGACAGAAATTCTGTCAGAGTTTTTTGCAAAGCAGTATTGTATTAGATGACATCTAGTTACCTAATTCCAAACAGAAGGAAACCTGACCAAGTGTATTAGAGCTCAGGCTTTCGTTTGGTCTTAATATTAGAAAAATATTGATGTTAATATTAGAAAATTATTGATGTTAATGTTAGAAAACTATTGATGTTAATGTTAGAAAAATATTGATGTTAATGTTAGAAAAATATTGACGTTAATATTGGAAAAATATTGATGTTAATATTAGAAAATTATTGATGTTAATGTTAGAAAAATATTGATGTTAATGTTAGAAAAATATTGATGTTAATATTAGAAAAATATTGATGTTAATATTAGAAAATTATTGATGTTAATGTTAGAAAAATATTGATGTTAATGTTAGAAAAATATTGATGTTAATGTTAGAAAAATATTGACGTTAATATTGGAAAAATATTGATGTTAATGTTAGAAAAATATTGATGTTAATATTAGAAAAATATTGATGTTAATATTAGAAAAATATTGATGTTAATGTTAGAAAAATATTGATGTTAATATTAGAAAAATATTGATGTTAATATTAGAAAAATATTGATGTTAATATTAGAAAAATATTGATGTTAATATTAGAAAAATATTGATGTTAATATTAGAAAAATATTGATGTTAATGTTAGAAAAATATTGATGTTAATATTAGGAAAATATTGAAAAAAGGAGATTTTGTAATGATCAGTGGATTCGGCCACAATCCTACAATATACTGATAGTTTTTCTGTCCGCCCTCAGATCTTGAAAACTCCTGAGGAGGCTAGAGGGCTGCAAATCGGCATGTTGATCACCCACCCTCCAATCACCAAACATACCAAATTGCAGCCCTCTAGCCTCAGCAGTTTTCATTTTATTCAAGGTTAAAGTTAGCCATAATCGTGCTTCTGGCAACGATATAGGATAGGCCACCACTGGGTTGTGGTTAAAGTTTCATGGGTAAAGTTTCATGGGCCGTATCTCACAGCATTATACCGAGACCACCAAAGGATAGATCTATTTTGGGTGGCCTTGATTGTACGCTGTACAGAAAACTATTGAGGCTAGAGGGCTGCAAATTGGCATGTTTGATGATTGGAGGGTGGGTGACCAACAAGCCAATTTGCAGCCCTCTAGCCTCAGTGTCCTGAACTCCAGAGATTTAATAGACATATTTTGGCCACTGTATCAAAGGTTATGTGGAAGGATATTATTCATCTGCCTCTTAGAATATTTTTTAGTTTATTTTGGAACCAAAATTGAAAGGATTAAGTTTTAATAAACTAAAATGAGAGAATTTGCAGTAAAGGTGACCACTGATTATTGAGGAATACATCACAATTGCAATCTCCTGTTTTTAATAACAAAAAGAGCCTGACTCTATTCAATTGAATGGCATATAGAGGAATTAAAGATAAACTAAATATTGAACTCTATTATGTTCTTAGAGCTTTGGCGAAATGGCTCTCTGTGGGAAATTATTAGAGTCAAGACCTTATTTAGGTTATTTGAATGACTTTCTAATTGATGCTTTCTCTACACTTTCTTCCTGTTCACAGAGATAGAGTCATGCTATAGAGTCAGTGTGGACCTTTGCTCACATAGGCCTAGTTTCAGGAACATTATGAGAGTCAAGACCTTGACTCTAATTGATACTTTCTCTATATTTTATATATATATATTTCCTCCTCCTCTTTTCTCAGGTCGTTCATAGAGACAGAGTCATAGAGTCATCCTGTAGAGTCGGCGACTCAAAAAACGGACGGCTGATGTAGGCCTTGTTTGACTCTGTACATAACTATACATAACCACCAGGGTGAGTACAGATGTTTGTTAATGAAGAACATTGTATATTTAAGTATATTTATATTTAAGTATATTTAAGTAAATATAAAAGATGTTTATATATTTCAGTATATTTATATTAAGTATATTTAAAAGATATTTAAGTATGTATTTAAGTGTATTGATATTTAAGTATATTTTTAAGGGTATTGATATTTGCGTATATATTTAAGTATATTTATGTTTACTTACGTATATTTAAGTATATATATATTTAAGTATATTATTATATTTAAGTTGTATATTTAAGTATATTTAAAAGACATTTAAGTTGTATATTTAAGTATATTTAAAAGACATTTAAGTATATCTTAAGTATATTTGTATTTAAGTATGCTTTTAAGTATATTTATAATTAAGTATATATTTAAGTATATTTAAAAGATATTTAAGTATATATTTAAGTATATTTATATTCAAGTATATATATATAATTTATTTATATTTAAGTATGTATATTGAAGTATATTTATATTTAAGTATGTATTTTGAAGTATATTCAAAAGATATTCAAGTATATATATTTAAGTATATATTTGAGTATATTTATATTTAAGTATGTATATTTTAAGTATACTTAAAAGATATTTAAGTCTATATTTGAGTATATTTAAGTATGTATATTTTAAGTATATTTATAAGATATTAATCAGGAAAGGTGAAGCATAGAAACAATCTAGGTAAATATTAGAGTCCTCGAAGGTACTATATAGGCTTATATCTAAAGGCAGTTTTTCCAAAATAATCGCATTTTAGAGTTTTAGAGCAGAATAGAAACTGATCTATAGGTTTATAGGAGTTTATAGATCGTTTTTTAAACATATTTCATTGTTAAATTAACGCGAAGTTAGATAATGAGCCTCAAAATTCATTAAAAAATGTTAAATATTTGTAGAGGATTTTTGGGTCTGGCACCATCTTGATTGAGTCTTTAAAATAAGGTTTTATTTTATTATTATATTATTATTATTATTATTATTATTGGATTCGAAAGCTATATTCTTTACCTAAATAATAATAATAATAATGATAATCCACCATTTACAAAAAATAGATTTAGAAGAATATTTTATTTAATTCTTTCTATACCTTCATTAATATGAGAAAGAGAGAGTCTAAGCACTATTTTAGCGTGACAGACACACATGCACACACACACACGTCATAGGGCCAACCAACCGCCCCATACAAAATTTTTTGGCTTGGAAACAAAAATACAGCCTTTTTTTGTCGGATTGTATAATATATTTGTATATACCTATCTATTTATTCATCTGTATATGTATATAGATAGATAGATAGGTATATATAGATAAATAGATAGATAGAAGACATTTCCCCCAGAAACAGGAGAAATATATCGATAAGAGTGAATGGGAAATGAGACAATACTATATCCCTGATTTGCAGATTGACGAAGCAGCCTTCTGCAACGAAAGGGGTTAGAGCGGCTAGTAGCACTAACTGCCCTGCTAGTGGTTGTAACTGTGCTACTAGTAGCAGTAACATCCCACTATTAGGTAACCCCTACCAGTAGCATTAACTGCCCTACTAGTAGCAGTATCTCCCGTTGCTAGTGTCAGTAACCATCCCACTAGTAGCAGTAACTGTCCTACTAAAAGCATTAAATGCTCTACTAGTAGCAGTATCTGTGCGACTAGTAGCAGTAACCATCCCAATAGTAGTGGTATAAGTCCCACCAGTAGCATTAACAGTCCCGCCAGTAGTAGTAGTAGTAAATGTCCTACTAGCAGCATTAAGTACCATACTAGTAGCAGTAACCATCCCACTAGTAGCTTTATCTGTCTTGCTAGTAGCAGCAGTAACTGCCCCACTAGTAGCAGCAATTGTCCTACTAGTAGCATTAACTGCCCCACCAGTAGCTGTATCCATCCTACTAGCTGCATTGACCATCCCACTAGTAGCAGTATATGTCCTACCAGTAACAGTATCTGTCCTGTTAGTAGCAGTATATGTCCTACTAGTAGCAATAGCTGTGCCACCAGTAGCAGTATATGCCCTACTAGCAGCAATACCTGTCCTGCTAGTAGCAGCACACGCACTACTAGTAGCAATATCTGCCCTGCTAGTAGCAGTACATGTACTACTAGTAGCAATATCTGTTCTGCTAGTAGCCGTATATGTACTACTAGTAGCAACATCTGCCCCGCTAGCAGCAATATCTGTCCCACTAGCAGCAGTATATGACTACTAGTAGCAATATCTGCCCTGCCAGTAGCAGTATATGTACTACTAGTAGCAATATCTGCCCTGCTAGTAGCAGTATATGTACTACTAGTAGCAATATCTGTCTCGCCAGTAGCAGTATATGTACTACTAGTAGCATTAACGAAGAGGAGTTCATTTATTTCCATAAGCGTTGTATGGCTTGTGACTGACAGACATATTGGATGACGGACTGACTGACTGATTGGATGATTGCTGACTGACTGACTGACTGACTAAGTGAATGATTAATGACTGACAGATTGACACACTGGATGACTGACTGACAGATAGATTGGGTGGCTTGACTGACTGGCTGACTGACAACTGACTTTCATTCGACCAGTTTTCTTGTATTCGTTTCTTCAACTTTTTAATTTGACTGAAGGCTAAAGTTAGCCCTGATCGTGCGTCTGGCACCGCTATAGGAAAGGTGTTTGAATTTTCTAGGGAAAAAAGTTTCTTCGGTATAATGCTGAATAAGCCGCGGCCCATGAAACTTTAACCACGACCCAGTGGTGGCCTGTCCTGACCTCATAGGTCCCAGCAATTCTTGGCCTCTGGCCTAAATTCTATATTCAGTTCAATTCAACTGAATGTGGAATTCCAAGATTATTATTATTATTATTATTATTATTATTATTATTATTATTATTATTATTATTATTATTATATGTGTGACTGACGTCATCACAGTGTCGAAGAACGTGACTTTTCCATCTTTCTTCTTCAACTCTCCATAAGTAGTGATCTCTCTCTCTCTCTCTCTTGTCTGGAGAGATTAGTGTGTAGATGGAAGTGTAGATAGATGTCATTCAACATTAAAGCAGCTCTCTCTCTCTCTCTCTTGTCTGGAGAGATTAGTGTGTAGATGGAAGTGTAGATAGATGTCATTCAACATTAAAGCAGCTCTCTCTCTCTCTCTCTCTCTCTCTCTCTCTCTCTCTCTCTCTCTCTCTCTCTCTCTCTCTCTCTCATTAATAAGTATAGATTAAATTATCATGTTCAGGAATATCACAGAGAGAAAGAGAGAGAGAGTTTGTAATTATAAATGGATTAAAATGACCACATTTTTAATTTTTATAAAAGAAACCACTGCTTCAATTTCAACCAAATTTGGCACACACATGCATACATATATAATATGCATGTGCATGTGTGTGTGTATGTACCACCAGAGAAGATGGACAGCAAAGAGTAAAAGGCAGAAAGAGAGAGAGAAGCAATGCATGTGACAGCATATGTTGGACGGCTCACTGTAAGCAATGTTGCATGTGTGTGTTTGGGTGCAAATAGGGCATTCAGTTTGGTTCATCCATTAAAACAGTATTTATTATTATTATTATTATTATTATTATGTTACTTTGAGTGTCACATCTCCGTCTCAAACAACCATCCAAATACAACCCCTACGTACAACCCTTTTCTCATATTTACGACTTTTCCCACAACCCCTACATGCAACCCATATCCCACATTCCCCAATACCATTTTCCCACAATCCCTGGCATACAACCCCCACATACATCCCTTTTCCCACAATCCCCATTTACAACACTTTTCACACGTCCCCCAGTGTACAACCCACACATACTGTACATCCCTTTTCCCACAACACATTTCCCATAACCCCTTAATTACAACCCACACAAATCCCATTTCCCACAACCCCTATATACAGACCTTTTTGCACAACCCCTAAAATACAACCCACACATACATCCCTTTTCCCACAATGTCTATTTACAACCATTTTCCTACAGCCCACAATATACAACCCACACACATCCCTTTTCCCACAATTTACAACCATTTTCCTACAGCCCACAATATACAACCCACACATATCCTTATTTCACAACCACCCATATACAAGTCTACCTACAACCCCCATATACAACCCCTTGCCCACAACCACTTAAATACAACCCTTTTCCCACAACCCCTAAAAACAACCCACATATAATTCCCATTTTCCACAACCCCTATATACAACCCTTTTCACACAACTAACATACAACCCACACCTAAATCTCATTTACTACAACCCCTACATACAATTCTTTTCCCACAACCCCAATATACAACCCAAACATACATCGCTTTTCCTGTAACGCTCTTTACAACCATTTTCCTACAACCCACAGTGTACAACACACATCCCTTTTCCCACAACCACCCATATACAACTCTACCTACAATCCCCTTTGCCCACAACCCAATATAGAACCTCCATATACAACCTTGTTCCCACAACCCCAATATACAACTCCAATGTACAACCCTGTTCCCACAACCCCAATATACAACACCCAGATACCACCTTGTACACACAGCCCCCACATGCAACCAACCCTCTGCCCACAACTCTCTCTCTCTCTCTCTCTCTCTCTCTCTCTCTCTCTCTCTCTCTCTCTCTCTCTCTCTCTCTCCATATTTAAAAGGAACAATTTAACTGTATCAGATAGTAACTGTGTCACAAAGGCGTAAACCCTTAGAGTAGGAGAGGCTGAAATCAGCTTAATGAGTAAAGCAATAAGGAAGAAAATAGCTTAAAAGCATTGATTGCATAAAGGTCTCTTTACACTTCATATTACCTGATACAATGGAAAGCCAGCTCATTGCTTAACTTTTTTGTAATTTATATCAATTTTTTATATTGTATTAACGTGATGGGAGTTATAATTATATATCAAATTAAAGAGGAATAAATTCTGAATAAAATCGTATAGAATGTTATATATAAATCGATTTTAAATATGAGAAAAATGGAAAATTTAAGTATAGAATTTTAAACTTTTAACAGTCAAGACATCGTAGGTGTTTGGAGTGTGTCCTATCAGTCTAGTAGGCTTCATATAGAACATATTTCAGCCAATAAGAATCCAGCTGCCACTCCATCCTGCATTCTCATTGGTCAATTCCTTCCCGCGCTAATAGTCACAATTGTGTTCTATCCATCAAGGGGACTTTGTTACCAACGGCTTTCGACCAATGAGAATCCAGATACTACCCATCCTGCGCTCTGATTGGTCGGCCGCTTCTTACCTATAGTTCCCGGATGTAAACAAACCTTCCAGCTCACAGAGCTCAGTCGGAGTCAGTCCACCGGTTTCCTTGGTGTGAGTAAGACGTGTTACGAGGTGCTCCTCTGTTTAGGACGTTGTTAGTGCCGGTGAAGGCGTTATTTACGTTTTAAAACGACGTTATTTAATAGACAAAGGCCTTTATTGTCCGTGGGATGAAAGGGAATCATCCTCCTGCACCTTCAGGAGCGAATATAGGATGGGTTTTAGGATTGCATCCTTCTGTAGGTCAGGGTCCTGTGTGAGTGTGCCGGGTTGCCGATCTATTTTAGCCGTTATTGACGTTATTTTAGCCGTTATTAAATATAAAATAACGTCTTAAAATAGAGCGGCAACTCGGCACGCTCACGGGACCCTGGCCTACAGAAGGAGGCACTCCTGAAAGTCTTCCTGGAATTCCCTCCTGAAGGTGCTGCAGGAGGGCGATGCCCTTCGATCCCACGACCTCCAAAGGACATCTGAATATTAAATAACGCCACTTTAAAATTAACAACGGCTAAAATAAAAGCCTGGTGCCCTTTGGTGGCTGTGGGATGGAAGAGAATCCTCCTCCTGCACCTTCAGGAGTGAATCTAGGAGGGGTTTTTAGGATTGCATCCTTCTGTAGGACAGGGTCTTGCCATGGGAATCCTTCCATTAAAACATTGTATATCTTAATTATCTTTTTAGGTCATTTAGGGTCGTGAGCTGAGGCTGGCCTAATTAGCATAGCAATATGGGGTGTTTTAGGTCACTGTGACCCTTTGGGCATTGGGCAAGGTCAGGGTTTTGGGTCATTGAGTGGTTTGGGGTCGGTTGAACCGGACACCAACCCATTATGACCTGTTATTTCTTTAGTAAAACAGGCTAGGCTGTATGTCTTAAATCACCTTTATATCAATAAGGTTCCTTTTCCTTAATAATATATTTTTCCATAATATTTTCTTATCCACAGTAATACGGTTCCTTATCCATAATGATATGATTCCTTATCCAGCCAGGTCAGGGCACAGCACCCTATGTCAGGGGGCTGCGACCCATCCCCCCCCCCCTCAGAGTTGTCAGTCATTGACTTTGGAATGACAGTAAAATTCTACTTTAAAACATTATCACATTTTTTATATAAAAATATAATTTAATATGTGTTCTGAACCTTTCTGACATTGGTTTCTTTTGCAAATGACCTAACCAACCACGCCTAGCCTAACCGAACCTTTAGGATCAGGTCTTTACCGTAGGCCATGATATTGTTTGGTCGGTTAGGTCATTTGCGAAAGACACGAACGTCAGAAATGTTCGATACCACATTAAAAGATGAGACAGTATTTTCAAGTCAGAAGCGTGATTATGGTTTAAAGTAGAATTTTACCTTTACCAAATATGCAAATATTGGTTTAATCACAATTTAATATTTCAAACCAATTTAAACAGCTCCAGCCCTCATTTTCCCCACCTAACCTCACACATTTTAAGGATGATGGAAGTAAAATCAAATGTGTAAGATGCACAGTTGTTATTGCTATAGTTATTCTTTTGCTATAGTTATTCCTGAAAAGGTTCCGAGGCCGTTCTTTGAACATTTTATTGAATATTTGCAGGAATGTCGGGGAAGGCCGCAAGTTTTCTGTACTTCGCCCTCAAGATGACGACCCAAAGCAACATCCAAACTGGCTGACGGCCAAAATGGGTGCGCGTTATAAAGTACTTCGATCCCCGAGGGGCTGGTCCTAAACACGGCGTGCCAAGGAGCTTCCACCATGTCTTAAAAGGTTCGTGTTCAAGAAGTGAGTTTCATTTAGTTTCCCTATTTTTGTGACGATTTATAAACCTTTATTTTTTGGCTGTCTGCTGCGTGCTAAAATGATGATTGGAATGAGAACAGTTTTCCTTTTCTTTAAACAGTTGTTGGAGGAGGTCAGGATGAGCTCGGGTCAATCCCCGACCTTATTCCGCGTGGCCGTTAAAAGGGGGCACCCTAATTTCACACCTTTCTGGTAAGGGTGATTTTAGATACAGCTGTAACACTACATAGCTGCTGCAACGTCTTCCATTCCTTTAACTGTACCTCCTTTCATGTTCTCTTTCTTCCGTTATGCTTTCCTCAGCCGTCTCCTGACGGTTGTTTCATATGTGGTGCACTGTAGACACAAATAGCGTTCCTTCGGCCTCTCAAAGATATTGCTTTGTACTTTGTATTATTAACCTTTTTCATCTCGACAGCCTTTCAAGTTCCTTGCCTTTCACTGTTCTGTACCTTTCATTGAAGGATGTGATTCCTGGGCTTGTTGGAACTACTGTGACAGTTTGAGCCAAAATTTTGTTAAAATGTATTAGTCAATTTTGATGAATAATGAGGTATTGTGAATGATAGTGAGGAATTGCAACTACTTTGGTTATATAGAAGCGAGTTAGAATTCATATTGGAAAGTTAATTCATGTAGTTTCATAACTTTTATCTGTTTTGAAACCAAAACTAGCCTTTGTGAATCCCACTTGGCTGTACGTCAGGGATATGACATAGTTCGTAATTCCCTACAGCTGTTGCACAGTACCTCATGTTTGTCGAACATTTGTACACAGTTCAGATGCGACCGGTCGAAAGGGAAACTGATAATCAGTCAGTCAGTTAATGCAGCATCCTGGGGATGGATAGGGTCGAGTGAATGCTTGCCACAGCTTTCCATTCTGTGCTATTGCCATACCCAGTAGCAACTCTGAGTTTTCTCTGGTATATGAGTATTTTTCCCCAGGTGCATTGTCATTCTCTGATAATATTTGCCTTGTTAGATTTCAGTATCATCTGCATTTTTTCAATATTAATTTGAGGACTGGTCAACGATCTGTCTCTCAGCGCGCTAACATCTTGGAAGCCATTTCCCTCTGCGACCCCAAGTTATAGGTTGTGCCACATTACTGTCAGACGTACCAGTCGAAACGCAGACTTTTCCATGGAATATAGCTTTTATGGTGTACATATCCCAGTGGAGAGTTGCAGTCTGTGATTGGGAGCATAAAGAACTAACTTAACCATCTTTCGCATTATATGGTTTGTGTGGTATTACTGTAAGGGTGATGTTAATATTAGTATTCTAATGACCACATTAGGGCTTAATTGTATTACTTTTGCTGAGGGAATTGTACGGAGAAGGACGCTTAGGTGATGTTGCTTTGCTGACGTGTAGAGAATCTTGTCACTTTTGAATTTTAATTGTAGCTGGATCCAAGTTCTTGAAAGCACTCGGTCATTTCAGGTTACGTGCTTTGTGAATGTCGCATGCACTGTTCATGTCTCCCTTTTTAAGGTATTTTTTAGATTGTTTATGATAGCTTTTAGTGATTAAGGTATATTTTAGATTGTTTGTGATAGCTTTTAGTGATTTTCAACCCTGAGAATCATTGTTTCCTTTCAAAGGTGTGAAGGTCTTCCTAGACTGCCCTTTGAAACTTGGTATTGTGACCTACTTCAATGCCCTCTTTAAAAGTGACCGGTAGAATTTTGATGTTTATATTTTCTGGAATTAATGGTGGCGTTTCAATCACTAGATATCTTCAATTTATTTTATATGTCTTATATATTTATCCTAGATCTTCCATCTTTGTTATTTTGGTAGGGGTGAAGGAAAGCAAAATTCATTTAGCTGCCCCTGCCTTGTTCAGTCACATAACTCTCTCAGGAATGAATGCCAAGGAATTGTACAGTGTTTTGTTATATCCATTAGATTTGAAGGAAGATATTGGTGGATAGGCTGCTTCCTAAGTCCTAGAACTGGGTGCTGTATATGGTCCTTAGCACAAAGCCCCATATTGGGGGCGTTAGTGCCATTAGGGCACCTCACACGGAGCACTGTCGGCATTACTTAATAAGGTTGTTGGCAGCATCCCATAGCTTGTGAGAAAGAGGTTCAAAATTAATCTGATTTCTGCCTCTCTTGACGTGACTGACTTGTAGCAGAGTCAGCATAACACAGTTGCAATCAGCAAACTTCATCAGGATGTTGTATGAATCAAAGACTGTGCACCATAGCTCCAAGGTACTCCCACAGTACTCCCAAAATTGCACACAATTGCAAAGGTTTTGCAGAAAGCAATTTGAGTAGAGATTGCATATATGTGTCGACTCCATCTACCAGTTTTCTTTCCTCAGTTTTAACTGAATATGAAACCATCTAGGGTAAAAGACAACCTTTACATTTAACACACAAATATCGTGACCGTTACTTAATGCCTGTTTCTGTGCATTCCTGTTGGTGTTCCCACATCTGCATTCTCGAGGCAGTCAAATGCTTGTTCAGCAGATGAGATTTGGGACCTCTCTTTCCTTGGGAGGTCTTGTCTAAAATCGTAATCGCTTTCGTTTCGAGGGCCGTTCGCTTCCTAACTGGAAATCTAGGCAGATAAGAGTGAGGCGTTTGGACCTGTTTTGTACGTGAATATTTTTGGTGTCATTTGCTTTTTGTGCTTCAGTTACATGTTTGGTGAATTTCATTTTAATTCTATATTTTTCATTTCACGATGGGAAAAGCTCAAACAATTGTGCAGTTGTCACTAGTACCTGCCTTATGACAAGTGAAATGAGACGCTTTCATCATATCCCTGGTAAGTGATAAATTGACTCCCCATCACAGTAGACCTCTACAAATCCAGCGCTGTTTCGCCAATATCTTGGTGTTCCGACACTAATTCTTTTTCCTCTCCCTCCGCTATAGATAAGAAAACATGAAGATTTACCCTCTTGAGACATATTAATTCACTTTTTTACTTTTGATATTTTACTTGTAATAACGTAAGAGATTTTGGCCCGGTAGAATGAGGAAATACTGTAAGATGCCTTTTGTAAATCACTTTCTACAAGTTGAAATAGATTTCGAGTGTCGTTGTCAGCTATCCCAGGTTAAAAAAAACTGCCTGAGTTATAAAATGTTATGTATTGATTATATGGTGTCATGTTAACAGTTCGATTGAATTTAGGGAAAAGTTTACTCTGATTTTTGTCCAGTATTGTAAGATAAACACACATTAGGAAACTGTGTTTTCTTTTTCTTTATTTGATGACCAAAGATGGATTATATAGGAAGATGTCTACTAGTCTTTGGTTCCAAGAACTTATTTATTGTCATGTACTTGGTATATTTGCTATTTACGCTGTTGCCTTCAGGACTATTGTAGCCCATTGCTATGTGGCCTAGTAATCTGCTAAGATATTTTACAAGTTTCGGTAAGAGTATTTTACACACCAAAGGCGTTAAGTATACATTCAACTCTCGTTATCCAGTTATGTGACTGTCCTCAGTGTTGAGACTCTCCTGGCTAAGATATGATGGATATAGAATGCTCATACACATTGCAGGCCCTTACGCTCATGCCTAAATCCTCAGGTGCTTGGTCTGTGGACCAACCAGGTTCTGAATGGCCTCTAAATCCAGCGATTGAGTCTCCCTTTTATGGGGAACCCCTTTTGGCTTACATGCTAGAGGCAGCCCCTTTGAAGGTGGTTAGTCCTGAGTGGAGGAATTCATGGAGAATTTCCTCATTGAAATACATTTCCATTTCTGCTACCATAATTTTTGCAAATATATTTAGTGTCATCATGGTGCCAAACGGTTCTGGTTTGTGATTTTATGTGTAGGTGATGTGTGTTTGTAAATTGCGCTGTTTGTCAAAAGGTTCCTTCACCCACCTCAGTTTTGATTTTACAGACAAACGAATTCATTTTTTTGCTTTTTCCCACATTTTTATGAGTCGTAAATGTAAATTTACATTACTGAATGAGAATGAAATGTCTGGGGTTTACAGGATTCAGGTAGTGATTGTATTTGTTCTGAACTTTGGTAGAAAATGTTTGATATTATGCAACTGGTGTTACTCTTATTAAATCAGGGGTAGCCTATTTTTATTGTTTTGTTGCTTTAGGAATATCAGGACCATCGCACCCAATCTACTTAAATTCAATTTGAGGACCTGAAAATCATTGCCAGAGCAGGATCAACCTTTAAGTGGGAAAGAAGTTCGAACTCCTTCCCCAATTCCTGTCTCTTCTGGTATGACTGAATTATAGCGTCACGTCACGCAGTTGCAGTTTGTCAGTTTCAGCGGGATGTTTAATGAATCGAAGACTGAGTGACAGTTCCAGTTACTTCTACAGTGCGCAAGACTTTAAAGGCTATGCCCTTTATGGGGTTAGTTCTGTCAGGACACTGTAGGCGCTACTAGAGGGTCTTGGCCGCATCCCTTCCGTAGCTCCCGGCTTCAACCCCTTCCATTCCTGTGACGGCACCTCCGTTCACGTTCTCTCTCCCGTCGTACCTCCGTTCACGCTCTCTCTCCCGTCGTGCTTTTCCCAAACCTCCCCTAACAGTTTTTTCATAGTGCAACTGCAGAAGTTTTTCCTGCTGTTATGCCTTTCAAACCTTTTCGTTCCTCACAGTTTCCCGTTCAGCAATGCATAACCTCTCCATAGCTTTCAGCGCTTGGCAGTAGGCTTTAATTTTACATTCCATTCCATCCCTATTAAAGCTAAGCATGAATGGATGCGAGCTGAGATTACCGACGTGAATTGAACGACAATTTCTGAGTGGCTATTGGTCATGAGTAACTGTAAGAAGTTGGAATGAATGCAGGGGTAACTTTTACACTCGGCATGCGCAAATATCTCGGGTGCCCCGTTCAGTCCATTCCCGTAGGTGCCCGCGCCTTTGTTCTCGAGGCAGTCGTCAAATGAGTGCTTGGATCCCTGGGATGGTTTTGCTAAAAATATCAAGATTCTTTGTCTTAATATCTGTGCACACCACTTAGTCATGACTGATGTAATGTTCAGGCGGAGGAGAAAGTCAGTAGTTTGTACCCGAAACTTTTAAGAGTTTGTCTATTTGAGGCGTCAATAGTAATTTCTGCTTTGATTGCATATGTTTTGTTGGATTTCATTCTGATATTGTATTTTTCCTTTCAGAATTGAGAAATGGGCCTGTTAAGTACCGGTATATCGCATTATCATCTCCAGATGGTTTTAGAGAAGTCCCTGAACTTTTTGCTGGCAGAGGTAATTATTATTAAAACTGTTTTTTGCATTTTTTATATTTGTTGTAATCATTATAATTCAACACCTTTACCTCAATTTTTCTTGGGCCTTCTTACATGACTGTGGGCCTATTTGGGGATTTCTGATAGGTATAAGTTTTATTCATATCCTTTGCAACATTTCCAGTGAGTTTAGTTATTAAATAATTATTCAATACCCTTTTTCCGTATCATTTTCAATAAATATCTAATCAGTGTCCATTTATCAGAAGATTCATGGTCATTGTATATCATACCTTTCAGTGTTCTGTAGTGTGGGTACTAGCTGCCCAGACCTTTCATAATTGATTGAGTGGAATTTTTTATCTATCACTGCTTTTTTGTCATCTAGCATGAAACTCAACTGGCTTCTCCTTTTCCAGATGCAATTTTTTGCTTCGTACGAGGGAGAACCTTCTGGCCAGCCCCTTTCAAGGGTAGCCATTTGAACGGACTGACAAACTCACCGTGTGGATGTGTTCGTTTTTATGACTTTTGAGTAAGTATGGATTTGCGTGTAATTTATACCTTTTGTAAGTGGAAAATTGAAGTATTAATTAACTCTGGTATTAAATGAGGTTGTAGGCAAAGCTACGGCCGTTATGATTAGGCAAATATAGCTGTAGTTGCCGGCGATTCCCTCCTGGTGTAGGAATTTAGGTGTGTCCTTTCTTCAGGATGTCCTTGGCCTCCCCAGAGGACACACAATCCTTTCTCAGGATCCCAGACGCGATTCCCGTAGGGGGCCTGTGCCGTCAGTGCATCTCACGCGGTGCACTGTCGTCCTTACTTGAGGTTCCTTTCAGCCTCCCATCAGCCTCTAGCTACAACCCCTTTCATTCCTTTTACTGTTCCTCTGTTCATATTCTCTGTCATCTATCTTACTTTCCACCCCTCTCTTAAGAACTGTTACACCTTTCAAACATTTTCACAGTCTCCGTTTCAGTGCCGAATGACCTCGTAGGTCCTGGTGCTTGCCCTGTGGCCTACGTTCTATATTCTGTTCTATTCAGACACGTGGCGTCGTCATTTCTTTCTCCGGTACAACGCCAGACTCGTGTGGCAATTTGAACCTCTTCTCAGTTGCCTCAGAACCTTTTCTAATACTTCCGTTGTGAGTTTTTTTGCGTTGTTATTTCTCTCTATATCTCTGTTTCTCCCAAGGTCATGTCAGCGTGCAAATTTATAAGCATTATTCATGTAGAGTTATATATCTGTTGATCTCTTTGTAGACAGAAGTTTGACAGTACATACCTTGAATTTATTTTCATAGTTAATTTTGAAAAAGAAAATTGCACTGTTGAGACGACAGACATACACTGCATTTTATACTAAAGTAGATTCTCTGCTTTCCAGACGGATTCGACAAAAAGGAACCAACGTCAGCATGAACAGGAAGCAACTGCTCGTTGTAACTTTTTAAGATCGAAGGAACGCAAGAATCGTTTTTTTTAAAGGGAGGCCATTTTGACCAGGAGCGTCGTCAAATTTTATGCTTCCATGAAAACTATCTGTTGAGAATGTCACTTCTGTAGAGACTGAGAGAGATGTTATTTTTTAACTATTATGTTTTTGCCTCATATTGATAAGCGTGTTTTTGTTTATGTTTTTGCCTCATATTGATAAGCGTGTTTTTGTTTCATGTAATAATAAGTCGTGTTTCATTTAATTTTATATATAGGATTTAGGTAGTGTGTACAGTTTTGCCATAATTTTATTTAATGGATGAATATTAATCATTTATGTTGCGTAATATTGCCAAGTAAGCTGATGCTATGTAATTATCTGCGTGTGCAACGTTGACCCCTTGCGGCCACATGTATAGCTTTGCATACTGTGCATAATGTTTTTCCACCTGATATTGTTAACATGAATTTTTGACTTGAGCTGACGGTAGAAATAATGGTAAGAATTCCTGCTTTGTCTGTCGGAACGGTAAAGTTGAGAAATGAGGACTATAAATTTGATATAGGGAGACATTCCATGTATCTCATAGTAAAGTTGTTAGCGACCATTGAGACATTGCTGGGCTAGAGTGAGCCCTCGTCTGGCCTGTCAACTTCGCACTCTTCCAGACTCTCCTACGAGAGGCCCTTTTATTAATGCCCTTAAAGGATTGTATATCTTGTTCACTGTCTCGGCAGAAGTGAGGTTAGACGCTCAATTTAGATATGAGTACCTCCCAAAAATAGGTTCCTTTTTTTAGTTTACCTGGACTTTGGTCTCAGTCTTATATGTTCCATTCTAGTTCCATTTCTTTTCTGTTCCTTTTCAAACTTCAGTTATGTTCTGTAACAGTGATAACGTACAATGTCTTCCTTTTCACCATGCATTATCTTACATAGCAAGGTACTGCATTACATGTTTTTGACTTTTGTTTTTGATGTTGCGTTTCGTTTGTCATGCAAAGTAATCTGCGCTACCTGACGAGGCCTGGCCTGGTAAAACTAAGGTATACTTTTTTGTAACTTGAAAACGGCAACAGTTCCACAGTGTCTGCTGGCACAGAATTCAAGTGTCTTTAGAATTGGTTATGCTACTTTGATGTCCTTTCCAGTATTGCGACGTGACAATCGTTTGGTTCCTTTCGTGCGATTCTTCGTTCGTTTGGCTTCTCTCTGAGGTGTGGCGTTCGGCAAATTTGTATGATTCCGTGCCTATTCGCCTTTGGGTGTTTGGCGTACTCACTACCACTATTAAAGTGACGTCACAGCTTATTACTGTACTTACCATCAGCGGTGTTCTGATTATTTTTCGTTATATTACCAATTTGGACTTGTTACACTTTTGGATAGTCTCTTAAATTTAATGTTACTGTAAATGTAAATTACAGGTTAGTCTGGGTTAGGAACTGTATGGCATTGCTGTGAACTGTAAGTATCTAGGAAATGAAGTGCAGGCTATGATACTGGGTCTTTGTTACTTAACAGACTTTGTCACTTATCGGGAAGCCAGACCCCTTAAGTATGTGTGAAACTGAGGTGCTAATTAGGATTCATTTTGTATTTTGCTTGGTTTTGTAATCTTTGCTAATCGTGAGAGGTTTGTAGAGTGAGTTCTGACCCTTGTCTTACATGTTATTCGGTAAATAGTTTTCAGTATTCCACCGTTACACTGTAAAGGTCACCTTTTGTCCTCCAGTTCTGTTTATTACTGTATATCATTTTTGCCAGTGTGGTCTGAAAATATGCTATATTCTTTATTGCAATCTTTAGCCTTCTGCATAATTGTGCTTGTGTTTGGGGCATATAAACACCATCATCAGGCTTTGCACAGTGTGTGTTCAAGGATTACAAATCCTGTGGTTTATTGAGGAGGGCCATCTGTAGACCAATTAGGGACCTCCCAGTGGAGACAGCACCCATCAGTAAATTTTCTCTTTCCTGTAGCCAAAATAACCATTTGGTTTGTCTGCTCTTAACTAAATTTGTTAGGGCACAAGTGAAAATGAAGAGATTTGTGTTCTTTAAACAATAACCAGATAGGTGTACATATTAAATTACCATTTTAAAGGTTTTGTAAAGTTGCAATTTGTAAATGTCATGTGTAATGGTAAAATTGGTGTATATGATATCTTTAGATTCCTGAAATAATGCACACATAGCCATCACTATGTGCTTGAGTTACTGAATTTGAACGTTGTATGGTTAGTCCAAAAAATGTTCGTTATAATGCTAAAAAAATAATAGGTGAAAAATTCAAAAGAAGTTTTAGGTATATTTCAATAGTTTACTTTTCAAAAATACAATGGTTATTTTCAAGGTTACTGGTTCTTCAGTCTTGAAATATCAGTAGATTGAAGGGGATTTAGAAGAAATAACTTAAATATTTTTGTATTTGCTGTGAATTAGATTTAAAAATACAGTTCTGTATTTACTGCATTTTGATTATATTTCAAAAAGACATTTTTGTATTTGCTGTAAATTAGATTTAAAAAGTACAGTTCTGTATTTACTGCATTTTAATTATATTTCAAAAATACATTTTTGTACGACTGTAAGTTAGATTTAAAAAATACAGTTCTGTATTTACTGAATTGTAAATTACACATCAAAAATACATTTATTTATTGTAATTTAGATTACATTGTCATGGTTACCAGTGCTCCCAAGTAATGAAATCTCACATAAATTAAAGATAGTCTGTAAAACTATTTTTGTATTTATTGTAAATGAGAAAAGGTGTTGAATGTTGGCTTAATGAAATCTGGTACAGCTTTGAAGGAAGTGTTAGACATGGCAGGGAAAGTATCTTAGCAAAACACAATTTTAGTTGAGCAACAAAACAAAGCTTAGATGTAAATGGTTTGGTTTTTAGGAAACAATTCATTTTCCAATCTGATAGTCGAAAGATATTTAGAAAATAATCAAGTGCTGGATATAATATAGTCTTTGTTACATAGTGGACTTTGTTACATATCAAAAAGTTTCTCTTTCTCATCAGCCGGAATTCCCATGTGTGGGCTTCACTCGTTTTTGTGGCAATCACTTGATATCTCCACATTCCTCTTTGTCACGTGACCAAACAATATTTTGGAGATTTTCAATCATCATCATCTACTCTCCAAAACCTGTCTACATATCTCTCTATTAAGTCATTTAAATCTTTCCTTTCTTTTGTTTGAATTTTCCAGAGACCTGTCATTTGCCGTATTTCTTCTTTTTAAGAAAAGGCTTTGAGGATGTTTCAGAAAAAGAATAATAATGAAATGTTTGAATGCTTACATGCACAAAAGCAGTCAAGCTTTTTATGGGTCTGTCTTCTGGAATATTTTTTCAACCAATTTCATTATAAATTTTCCCCTCTAGCATTTATTAATTGTTGTCAGGAGTGGATTTTCTGATTTCATCTTCTTCACATTTGAAATTCGACCAACAGACACTTCCAAAAGTGTTGTCGCTTCAGCTGTTCGAGCAGTGGTCTTCGAAACATCAGTTACAGGACTTGTTGCTTATCAGAATGAAATATTTCCTTGTCCTGCAGTTACCATCTTGGCTTTCCATACTGTCCTCTCACATTGGCAGCTTGAGGGCACCTGTTCTTTAGGGTTAAGCCAGTCAAGTGACCTCAGACATTCTATATCCCCAGTGCTGACCAGTGCAGGTCAAAAACTGCACCACATTTTTGTTTTTAATTAAAATTTTGGGTTTCCAGTGAAAATATATTAAGTCAAATGTGTTTTTATTGTCATTAACTCATGGCTATGCTTTAGAAAACTTTCACCACTTGAGTAAGTAGGTTTTTCTGAGCCCATACTTATAACAATTGAGATGTTGACAGACTAAATATAATTTTTCCTGCCTCCACATCTTAAATATTAGCTCTTGTGCTTAAAAAATCACAGTAGATGCACGTGACTTCAGTGTATAAGCGAATCCCACAGGAAAATGACAGGCAGAAGTTCAGTACCGAGCGCTTTCACGTTTCTTTGATGCATAATATGACAGTTTACGAGACCATGCATGCAGCATC
This sequence comes from Macrobrachium rosenbergii, assembly GCA_039081455.1. Lineage (NCBI taxonomy): Eukaryota > Metazoa > Arthropoda > Malacostraca > Decapoda > Palaemonidae > Macrobrachium > Macrobrachium rosenbergii. The sequence continues at coordinate 57,348 of JANJGK010002074.1, read as the reverse complement.
CACCTTTTCCTTTGGTTCCTGCCTGCCATCGTATTCTTAGTTTTACTTGCTTTGACTTCCAGCTCTGATCTCTTCCAGTCTCCCAGCTTTCAGATGTTTTTCTAAGGCTTAACATGGACATCAGGTCCGCATACAGAGGCTACAAGGAGCCTCTTCCCTTTTTGTCGTTTCTTAGAAACTTCCTCTAATGTTATGACAGACGCAAATGTGTTTGTCAGATTCTGAAGATGCATCTAGTGTTGTCTTTTGCCCAGATATTGTATTATATTAGCGGTTGTCTCTTAATCAGTGAGTCTTCTGGTACTCTTTGCCCTTTGAACACCTTTAGAAGATATGCAGATTTGGTTTTTGTGCATTTATATCCTTCTCATCATGGCGTTTGCTCTTGGTAGATATTTTCAGTGGTTGATGTTCCTGGAGCAAAGCCAGACTGGCAGTTGCTAATGTCAGACATTTTTTTCTACCTTCCTCCTCCTTTTCCTGGCTTCATTTTAAATCATGCTCCCTGAGTCTTGTCTGTGACTGCTGCTACTCTCTTAAATTGCGTCATCGAAGTGCCTTGCACAGTTGCTTTAGGTTTTCTGATGTTTGTGTTTGTTTTCATGTCTTGCGCTTGTTACAACCACATCCTCTCCACTGCACAAATGGGGATTATTGTCCCCTGGAAACTTGCCAGAAAGTTGTTGGCCTTACAGATATGTTCCAAACGAATACTCATTCATTTTGAGTTATAATGTCAATGATTCCGTGTATTTGATTAACCCTGCAATTAGTGTCTTCAGGTTGTTCTGTCAAAGTGTGATGTAAGGAAGCACAACCGTTAATGTCTTCAAATGCCTCATTTTGTTGTCCATTTAGTCATACCAGCATCCTCCAGTTCTTGTTGATTCTCCTCACTTATAAGCATCAAAGCACAGCCTCCAACTTCTTATTGTTATTATTCTATTGCCTTTTACTGCTTTCTTAACTACATCGCCCCATACGTGTTTTCAGCCTCCTCACTCCCCTATAGGCCTCTCCTTTTACTGTACCTCCCCTCAAATTCTCTTTCTTCCATCTTACTTTCCTCAACCCTCTCATAACAAATGTTTCATTGTGCAACTGCAAAAACTTTTTCCGCCTGGTACACATTTCAAACCTTTTTTATTCCTCTCAATTTCCCTTTCAGCTCAGAATGACCTCATAGGTCCCAGTGCTTGGCCTTTGGTCTCAATTTTATATTCTGATATATTCCTACAGGTAACCTCCTCATTTCTCCCATACCAAATCTTTGCCAGTGTTTGAAGAAAGCTGTTTGACTTTCTTTAATTGCCTTCTGTAACTGTGTAAGCAAAGAAAGACTTATTTACAAAATAAATCAATAAAGGATATTCTAGCAGAAGGTAATAACTTTTCAATTAATAATATCATTCTCTTCTTAAACAAAATTAAATTGATAAGTAAAATATAATCTTCTCCCTTTTTTCCCTCATTTTTTTTCTTTCCCTCTTGATTTTTTTCCTAATTCCCCCCCCCCTTTTTTTATTTATTTTATTTAACTACATTTTTTACGTACTCTTTCCCCCCTTCTTTTCCCAGCCCGAGAAGAACCCTAAAAGAGTTCAGAGGTCTGGTTAAACAGATCATTTATAACTAACTAACTATACTTCTTGTCAAAGATCTTCCATCCCCATTGGAGACTTTACTCATTGACTGACTGATGTTGTGCATCTTGAAATTCTTCCAGTACCTTTGTTAGCACAGGAAAAATTCTGTTTCATTGTGGTATTCACAGCCAAAAAAGGGTCACGTGATAGATGTATTGTAGATATACCACCACCACAAGTCCAGAATATAGCCAAGGCTCCCTGTGGCTAGTCATATCTTCATTCAAGACCTGGTTTCATCCTCTCCAAGCAGTCAGTCTCCCTGTAATTCCTGTTCAGAATTGGCTTTGCTTTAGACTTTTGGAGATAGTTCCACTGAGGAGCAGTGTCCTCATTTTGTGTTTGCCCTTCTACCATTGTTTTAACTTGAGGCAAGACCTCTCTCCTTATGTTATAGGCTTTCCATGCATTCCAGGCTATGCATTGTGCTTTTTTACGACGTTGAATAACTTTGACCCCTATCCTGCTGTAATACGTGTTCATATTTTTCTTTGACAGAATCATCCTCATTGTCAGTTTATCCAATTATTTTTTACAGAATTTCAGGCTAGAAAAACCCTTAATTCTGTTACTGAAGACAAACTCTTTTTGCCGTCACTTTGAGAGTTAAGTAATTGAACCCAGTGGTGTGAGGTTTTGGAACTACGATATAATACCTAAGGGGCACTGTAGGCATTACTTAGATTTTTTTGCAGCTTCCCTCCTCGTCTTAGGTCCCAGCACTTGGCCTTTAACCTAAATCTTACATGTTCCCTTCCCATAATGTCTAACACTTCCTGATTGGTTATGTTTGAATCTAAAGGAACTTTGATCAGTGGGAGAATGAAGAATAAGAAGTCAGGGAACACCAAAGTTGCAAAGAGTTAAATGCTTGTTTGCACTTTGAATGTGCACGGATTTGCTTCTGCGAGGTGTTTCCTTCCTTTGTAGATACAAAAGATTGAAGTAATGGGTGGTAGTGAATTATGTAGCGAACATGAAAAGAAGAGAATTTTGTTGTCGAAATGTGAAGGATTATTTTGTATGTGTTGCGTGTAATTTGATTTTTTGTGTGTTTTATATCTCATTTTTTGTTTGAATAAAATTTTTGCTTGTTTTGTTAACACCACTCTCTCTCTCTCTCTCTCTCTCTCTCTCTCTCTCTCTCTCTCTCTCTCTCTCTCTCTCTCTCTCTCTCTCTCTCTCTCTCTCTCGTTCGTGTTCATACAAACTTTACTTTGTTTTCTAGATGAAGAGACCTTTTTCTTAATTCAGAATTTGAGGTAAGTGGTAATTGGCAGCAATTAAACCCAAGAAATGTCTTTGTTCTATGTGGTTTTTATGTGGTCATGTTGTTGTTCATTTTGAATAATTGCCAGCTTTTTGGGGGATGTTGAGTGCAAAGTATACACTGCTGACGACTTTCCTAATCAGTGCTGCACATTTCCATTCATTTTTGCCATCCTTCATTTTGTTTTGGCAATATTTTATAATTTGATGTTGCTTCTCATACAGTAATCGTTGGTTTTCCCGTGTTGTCTAAGTGACTATTCTTCGATCAGACATATTTTTAGTAACGTTCACTTAGCGTGCAGATAACACTAGGATGCCCAGATCTAGCAATGTGCCTGAATGCCCAAAGGGAGTCATTTTGACTCCTATGTTTTTTATAGTTATTTCCCGAAATATTTTGCATTTTATCATTATTGCTCACGCTCTTTACATTTTTGTATACAAGCAATGTAATATTATTGCATATGATGCTCTTTTGTTATGATTAAGGATGCTTAAATTTAGTGGTGCATTTGAATTCCTAGTCAGAGTCATTTTGACCCCTATATATTTTTTTAATATACATTGAAACATCTTAATTGCATTATAATTTTTGACATTCGTTATTATCATGTATACAAACAGTGTAATTTTATTGCACAATAATTCTCATGTCATTGGTCCCAGGTAAAAATCATAAACTTTTATTTTTGTTATGATTTTGGGAATGTACTTTGTATTCCAATGTTTGCGAACATGAATAAACTAAAGAAACCTTCGAAATAAAGACAAATTTGAGTCCGTGTCACAATATCACATCTTTTATACACGCGCGCGACTTCTGCAGTGCAATTACTTGGCTGAGTTGACGGATGTAAAATAGTTATCTGTTGTGACATTTCTCCCTTTGTTCAAATAGGGCTCCATTAGTTGCATCTTCAGGAATACCAGTTAGAATGTCGCGGTGACACTAACAAACATTTGTTGCCAGACTTATGAATATTGTATTTGTACAAGGATAATGGAATGTTCAAGTGTGATGTTACTCAAATGTTGCACGTGAGGAAAATGACTCGAAAAAATGAGGAAATCTGGACGGAAGAAATCTGTAGGCCTATAATGAAACAACCATTATATTAGTCTTGAATACGTAGTGTGTAAAAATGATTAGGAAACGAGACTTGCATTTTTTACTTGAGTCCAGCTGAAAGGGGCCAAAATGACTCCCTTGGACATCCATTAAAAAAAAACTTTAAAAATTAATGTCTAAAGTAATCTAACCTACTCTTCTACAGTTGCATGATGCGATATACTCAAGTCATTAAAAGTCATAGAAGTCGGGGGCACTTTGAATGGTGGCAAGGGGTCAAAATGACTCCATCGGGCATTCTAGTGTTAAGAGACCTCCATCTTGGCGGAGGTTCTAGTTCCTGCTGCCAAGTTGTATCCTTTCTGGTTACTCAACTCTCCACTTTTCTCCAGGTTTTGCATTATGAAATCTAACATCTTTTTCGCCCTCCTGACGTAGTCTAAGTTTTCCCAGCAATTTCATGAGGTTGGTACGAGATATCAGTCATTGTTTTAGTGGGTTTTCTCTTTTTAATCTCCTCCAGTTCTCAAAAACAGTCTCTGGCTTTGTATCTCAATGAAGATTATCAGTTATAAGTTGACAGTTTTACAGCTGTAACTTCAAAGTCTTTGTCTCCTACATCTTGGTTCTTGCACAATTTCTAAGTAAACTTTCTAATCTCGTTTGATAAGTATGTTACAGGAGAAGTAATTTGAATGACTGTATTTTGGGAGGCTGATTACTAAATACAGATCCTGTATATTGCTGTCAGTTACCATTTTGTGTAGGAATTCTGAAGTAAGGTCTTGTCTTATACAAGAAAGGTCTCTCTCTCTCTCTCTCTCTCTCTCTCTCTCTCTCTCTCTCTCTCTCTCTATCTCTCTCTCTCTCTCTCTCTCTCTCTCTCTCTCTCTCTCTCTCTCTCTCTCTCTCTGTGCTAATAACAAACTCATTATTGTACAAATGCCATTAGTGCCTGTCTTTGGCAGATCACATATATTGTCCTGATTTCCAAATTGCAGCGGTTATGAATGATTTCATGTGTGTGTGTTTGCTTTTTGTAACCGTCACTATGACACAGGTGGCTACACCTGTAACTTCCTCATGGTAGCTTGTCAGTTAAGCCTAAAAGTTTCAGGCTTCATTTCAGCTATCCTAGTTTTGACAGATTTTTAGCAGAATACTTGGGCTGTAGAAGCCAAGTTCTAAGGACAAGACTTTTGTTGGTTACTTGGATGTAATAAATATCCACTTCCTGGTTCTCTCATCATTGATAGCATTGCATTTAATGTATCCAAGGGCAGATATAAAGTATATCCTGTTGCATTCGACTGCAAACATTGCATCTGGCAATGCTTGACACTTCAATGTTGCAAAGGAACTACGTAGTGATTTGTAATGCTATGTAACATAATTTCCTACATCAGGTCATTTGTTTGACCACGGATCGAGTAGTGTTCTCCAGTTTGGATGACAAGAGCCGCAAGAACCCTTTTCTTGGGATTAAGTGACTTGAATTGTGAGTTTGCGGTTGTCCAGCCGTGGTAACAGTATTTCAGTGTATTAAGAGGTTCCCTGCTTGGCTGGTTTAGATAAGCTTCAGAAACAAACTATATTATTGTTCTTACTGCCCTTGCAATTGGATAATGCTCCTTGCTTGCAGCTTTTGATCTACTTTTCATTCTGTATTTACCTTACCTTCTCTTGCTTCTTCCTAATGAAGATATTCTTTGGAAGCTTGACTTCCAATCAATGGCCCCTTTGGTGAGCTTGTTCCATATGAATAGGTTTCATCTTCTGAATAACAGTATTTATGTATGGTTTATTTACTGCTTTCCATCATGGGTTTTGAATTGCTTAGAACACGTAATTGTATTCTGTTGGTACCTTTTTGCCTTCTTGCATAAGCATTGTCAATAGTTTATTAGCAATGATAGCAATCAAATTCTCATTTCCAGTGTTTAACTGGGGATGTGCAGGTCTGTGCTGAATGGAGGAATCTGTTTTGTACAGCATCTACTTTATAGTAGGACCAACGCTCTTGACTTTTCCATAGGGCCTGAGACTCCTTGGCCTAGGATGCCCAGGGACCAGGACTCTGTCTCTCCTAACTCCTTACATTATCAGTATTGCTTTATCATCTTGATTCTTTTCCTGGAGAGTGACAGGATATTCAATCACCCCATTTTCATTTCTGATTTGCAACTTCAGGTGGTCACCAGTATTGTCAAATGGTGGTTCTTCCTATAACCAGTATTGATAGAGGGTGATTGGTCTTCCCATAACCAGTATGATTGTTGTTCTTATGACCAGTATTGTTAGAGCATGATGGGTCTTCCTGTTTATGCCTTCAGGAGGCAAAAGGAGATTGGATTTTTAAACGGATTGGTCTGTTTATAGAGGTTATATTAATCTCAAGTGATTGAGGTTTGGAAGTCTGTTGTACCTGTGGACAATGGTTACGTTTCAGGCGTCCACCTTTTTGTTAGTCATGAATTCTTTGAGGTTGTTTGATCCCTGTGACACAACTAGATTACTTTTCTAGAACTTTGAGACTTCTAGAAGTTCTACATGACTTCGAGACTTCAAGAACTTCCAGGTGAATTTTTTCTAGAGCTTGACATTTCCAGAAGTTCTAGATAATTTTTCTAGAGCTTAATACTTCCAGAAGTTCTAGATAATTTTTTAGAGCCTAACCTTCCAGAAGTTCTAGATAATTTTTCTAAACTTTGACACTTCCAGAAGTTCTAGATAATTTTTCTAGAGCTTTGCACTTCCAGAAGTTCTAGATAATTTTTCTAGCACTTAACACTTCCAGAAGTTCTAGATAATTTTTCTAAAACTTTGAGACTTCTAGAAGTTCTGGATAACTTCTAAAGCTTTGAGACTTCTAGAAGTTTTAGATAACTTTTCCAAAACTTAGAGACTTCTGGAAGTTCTGGGTGATTTTTTCTAGAGCTTAACACTTCTAGAAGTTTTAGTTAACTTTTCTAGAACTTACATTGAGACTTCTAGAAGTTCCAGATGAATTTTTCTAGAGTCTGATACTTCTAAAAGTTCTAGATAACTTTTCTAGAACTTCGAGACTAGAAGTTCCAGGTGAATTTTCTCAAGAGCTTGACACTTCTAGAAGTTCTAGATAACTTTTCTAAGATTTCGAGACTTCTAGAAGTTCCAGGTGAATTAGTTCTAGAGCTTGACACTTCTGGAAGTTCTAGATAACTTTTCTAGAACTTTGAGACTTCTAGAAGTTCCAGGTGAATTACTTCTAGAACTTGACACTTTAGAAGTTCTAGATAACTTTTCTAAAACTTCTAGAAGTTCCAGGTGAATTTTTACTAGAGCTTGACACTTCTAGAAGTTCTAGATAACTTTCCTAGAACTTCGAGACCTTAGAAGTTCCAGGTGAATTTATAGAAGTTCTAGGTGATTTTTTTTCTAGAGCTTGACACTCCTAGAAGTTCTAGATAGTTTTTCTTAAACTTCGAGACTTCTAGAAGTTCCAGGTGAATTTTTTTCTAGAGCTTGACACTCCAAGAAGTTCTAGATAACTTTTCTAAAACTTCGAGACTTTAAAAGTTTCATGTGAATTTTTTCTAGAGTCTGACTTCTTGAACTTCTAGAAGTTCCAGGTAATTTTTTAGAGAGCTTGACACTTCTAAAAGTCCTAGATAACTTTTCTAGAACTTCAAAACTTCTAGAAGTTCCAGGTAAAATTTTTCTAGAGCTTGACACTTCTAGAAGTTCTAGATAACTTTCCTAAAACTTCGAGGCTTCTAGAAGTTCCGGATAACTTTTCTAAAACTTGTAGACTTCTAGAAGTTCCAGGGGAATTTTTTCTAGAGCTTGACACTGCAAGAAGTTCTAGATAACTTTTCTAAAACTCAGAGACTTCTAGAAGCTCCAGATGAATTTTTTTTTCTAGGGCTTGACACTCCAAGAAGTTCTAGATAACTTTTTCTAAAACTCCGAGACTTCTAGAAGCTCCAGGTGAATATTTTTTCTAGAGCTTGACACTCCTAGAAGTTCTAGATAGTTTTTCTTAAACTTCGAGACCTTTAGAAGTTTCAGGTGAATTTTTTTTCTAGAGCTTGACACTTCTTGAAGTTCTAGATAACTTTTCTAAAACTTCGAGACTTCTAGAAATTCCAGGTGAATTTTTTCCTAGAACTTAACACTTCTAGAAATTCTAGATAACTTTTCAAAACTTCGAGACTTCTAGAAGTTCCAGGTGAATTTTTTAGAGCTTGACACTTCTAGAAGTTCTAGATAACTTTGCTAACACTTCGAGACTTCTAGAAGTTCCAGGTGAATTTTTTAGAGCTTGACACTTCTAGAAGTTCTAGATAACTTTGCTAACACTTCGAGACTTCTAGAAGTTCTAGATGACTTTTCTAAAACTTTACTTTTCCTGCTAGTTTCTCCAGAAGGAACTGACATTGTACTATGTCTATAAACATTGGAGCTCTGTTATAAAACTAGACTTTTTGAGCTGTATGATAGATCTAGATAACTTTTCTAGAACTTTGATCCTTCTAGTAGTTCTTTGCTAGATCCTCTAGAAGGAAATGGCACAGTACTCTGTTGCTATCTAGAACTGTTCTAGTTTTTTGTACTTTGCCATTAGGCCAAATATATTGACTCCAATCAGATACTTTGTCTCGTTAAGAATCTGTTCACACTCCCTGGTGGCCATTTGCTGGTCCTAGTGTGACCCTGTAGCCTAAATTTCATAGGTTAATCTATTCTAGAGGCCCATGTGGTGGTCCTAGTTTGACCCTGTGGGCTGAATTTAATAGATTTCTTCGTCCTAGAGGCCCCTATGGTGGTCATAGTTTGGCCCTATGACTTAAGTTTGATCATTTCTTCAATCTAGAGACCCATTTAATGGTACTAGTTTGACCCTTTAAGGCCTTATGGCCTACATTTAACAGATCACTTCCTTTCTAAAATCTAGATGACCCTATGGCGGTCCTAGTTCGGCCCTTAAAGATGTATCTATTCGAATAACACTTTTTCCTTTTTTTTATAAGGAATTTGTGAGAGTTCCAATCTCGAGGTCATTTGGAAATCAGGAACTGATTTGCTTGGCTGCATAAGGCTGACAAAAATGGTATTTGTAAAGCTGAAAGGTTTGTGGGATTTGGAAACATGGTTAGCTCTCTCTCTCTCTCTCTCTCTCTCTCTCTCTCTCTCTCTCTCTCTCTCTCTCTCTCTCTCTCTCTCTCAACTAATCTAGCTCTTATTTCTCTTAATTTTCAAGGTTGTTTGTGGTACACACATTGGTAAAGAATTTCTCTCTCTCTCTCTCTCTCTCTCTCTCTCTCTCTCTCTCTCTCTCTCTCTCTCTCTCTCTCTCTCTCTCCAATCACGAGTTGCAACTTCAATCAAAGAATGATGAGAGAAAAATAGGGATACCATGTTCAAAGGCCTGTGGTAAAGATAAGCCATTTTTAAAGTATGGCTAAGAAAAAGTTAGTTTTATTCAAGCCTTTTAGAGGCTATAAAAGGCTTGGTGTATAACTTGGTAAGACTTTAAAACCCTTTTGTTCGGGCCTTAATATAAGCCTTATTTACTAGAGAAACAAGGATTTTAGTATGGGTCAAACCAAAAAGGTATTTTGGACCATATACAGGATATAGACTAAGTAAAGCCTTTAAAAGGCTTTCCTAAAACGTACGATTGTAAGTAAAATTGGCCTTTTAAACCCACCCAAAACCTAAGAATATAAGGCCTTTTAAAAGACACCAGAAACTTATGAATATTATGCTTAGTTAAGGCCTTTTAAAACAATACTAGGCCTAGTTAATGCCTTTTAAAACCAGTTAAAATTTACGAATATATAGAAAATGGCCTTAAAAGGCTCTATGATAAAGAGATCGCTTAAATCAAAAACGTCTCAAAGAAAACGATTCTAACGATTACGTCATTGGTAGTATGAGTGACGTATCAAGTCGCTAAGGTCGTCACGATACTGGTGACGTCATAAGATAGCTTTAAAAACCTATGTAAACGATGACGTCATTGGTAGTATGAGTGACGTATCAAGTCGCTAAGGTCACGACATTAATGACGTCATAATTGTAATAAGCAAAACATTAAGTATAGCTGTAAGTCAACGCCGTGACGTCATCATTGTAATACAGTGTATAATGAAAGTAAAAATAAAATCTTCGAAGTGTCCGTAAAGTCTTTTATTTTGATCCACAAGAGAATTTTTATAATTAGGGAAGGTTAATTATGTTGATAATAAAAATCAAATATATTTTTTTTAGCCCTCAAGCCACCACTGCAGTGCTCCAGGAGGGAGTAATATGTCCTCAGCCAGAGGTAATATGAGGTCAGGTCAGTCATCAGCAACTGAAACCGACTCGAAAAAGGACTGATTGTTTCTAAGCTGACTTTGGCCGAGATGGGAATATATGAAGCCTCATGCACTTGTGTTTTCCAAGATGGCGTCGGCCATTTTCTATGTCCCTGAGAGAATGTTTAGACTTAAAATGCCCCAGAAGATGTCGGGACAGGGAGTCCAAAGAGGGTTGGGGGTATGGGGTTATACCCACCGAGACTTTGACCTAAAGCTTACGTTCAACTATCATGGCTAACGTCTAACTTGGCAGAGAAAGTCTTCATGAAACATGGCGTGAAAAATCCGTGTAGAAATGTCAAGCCAGAATATCGTCCAGTCGTCTCTCTCTCTCTCTCTCTCTCTCTCTCTCTCTCTCTCTCTCTCTCTCTCTCTCTCTCTCTCTCTCTCTCTCTCTCTCTCTCCCCAACTCTCTCTCAAAACTCTTCGGGTTTAAAATAAATTCTGACACTTACGTGATTTTGCGTGATATTACGAGACTTCACGACTCTCTCTTTCTCTCTCTCTCGCTCTTTCTCTCCCTCTCTCTCTCTCTCTCTCTCCCTCTCTTTCTCTCTCGCTCACGTCTTCGTATAGAGAATGGGTCTCTTACTTATGCATCAGACCTCATAGAAAACGAAGGGACAAGCAGCGAAAGAGACGATGACTACGATAAATATATTCTCGAGTGTCTAAGCCATTTTGATACCGACTTTGCACCAGACAGTTCTTTATTTAGAGCCGTAAAGAGTAATTTACTTGTAAATATTGATAAATAAGGTTATTTAATAACTATTTTAGTTGATATTTATATATAAAATTTACGTCATTTTCTTTAAATAAGGACTTTACTAAAATAACTTTGTAAATTTCCAAGGTCTCTCACAGCCTATTCTCCGACATCTTTCGGCGTTTTGCCGTCAATTTTGACGTTAAAATATCAATATTTTTGGCAAGATTGGGGTTTTAACATGTTCATAAGCGTGATATCAACACGAGACTTCAATTTTGCAATAAACATTGACAAATTGACGTCAAATTTGACGGCAAAATACCAAAACACGTCAGAAAATAAGCTCCTGTGATAGACGTAGAAATGTTCTACAGGAGTGATTTCAAAATTCGATTATTTTTCGAATGATTCAGATTTAGTTGAACTTTTTAAGACTGAAATTGGCAATTTTTGCTTAGCATTTTTATAATTTGATTTCGTTTTTTTTAAATAACTTTTCCTGGCCGATTTATTCCTTGTAAATTTGGTGATATAATACGTTTAATTATAACTTGTAAAACACCAATCTCCATTATTAGAGGGGCTTATTTTTAACCAGATAAATCATTAATTAATTTCAGTTGTAACTGCAATTATTTACGTATTTTTACAGCATTTTTTGGCTGATTGGTTTCACTATTTCTTCAAAATCACATTTTTTACTTAAGTTACGTTATTTTTTATGTTGTAATTAACAACTTTGGCTGAATTTTAAATTATTTTTGCTAAATTTTAGGCCTACATTATCAACATCACTTGCACCAAAATGGTTATCTATTCATAAATAATTTTCTGTGACTCTAAATTGAATTCATTAACTCGAAACTCTTACAAGTTATATAAGTTTAATTTGGTGCTATTTTCAGTTTACATGATATTTTCATCCACAAGATTAATTTGCAAAGTCTGGAATATTAATTTATACCTTCAGACGTCTTTCTAGCAAGAGAATTTTACAGGAATTTCACGAAGAAACCAAACAAAAGCTCATTAACTTTATTTCAATTCTAAAAACTTTATTTTCAGTTAAAACTATATTCCTTCAATGCACAAATCAACAAGAGTCATCCTCCAGTCTCTTGTTGCAACAAAAGCACTTAATTACACCAAGACACACACCGTCCCCCCAAAAGCAGACAAGTGACCCAAACCCCTTCAGGTGGAACAAGCGCGCCTTGAGGCACCCCACCACTTCATCTTATAGGCCTAATGCCACCATTCAATGTAAGTGATTGAGTCAGGTAAATGGGAGGAGACGTGCAAAGCTAATGTCCTCCTGCCCTGAGTTCTTCCTCCCCCAGCAGGACAGCAGGTCGGACTAACGTCAGCCTTCACCCTACACGTGGACCACCAGGCCAGTTTAGGTTCCGTGTGATACACCTTGCAAGAATCCACCCCATTGCCAGTAATTAGGGATATGTATAGGCCTAATTAATCTAGTAATTGCCATGTAATTCGATCAAATCCCACCTAATTTTGCCACATTGACAGGTAATTAGAGAAAAACAACATCTTTAGAAGATAATTATGTAATTAGGGAGAAATATGCATCCCACTGCCACTAATTAGGGATATGAATAGGCCTAACTAACTAGTAATTCTGTAATTAGGGAGAAACCAATGATTAACAGCTAATTTGGTAGGAAAAAATTTTCATTAACATAATTTGGGCAAAAAATCTTCCACTTTAACAGGTAATTATGTAATTAGGAAGAAATATTCATCCAATTGCCTCGTAATTAGGGGATAATCTGCTTCATTCACACGTAATTATGAAGCAAAAATATACCTCATATACAGGTAATTATGGAGGAATGTCCAGCACCTGATTGGTATATTCATTTGGGATTTTTGAAGTTAGGGTTTCTTCCCAAATTCTTTCAGCTTCCAGCTTTAACAAGACTATGAAGAGCAATTTTGTACTGTTCACAGGAGCAAGTCTGCAAGACTATGAATAGCCATTTCATTTTGCTTACAAAACACAAGACTATCAAGATAATATCTCTTTGTTATACTTATCAGAATAGGGCCACATGACCAAAATTTGCCTACAAGTGAAAACTGTTTAATATTGACCATGAAATGTGGAATTTCATGTTACAGAAACCGACCTTCACATACTCACTACAGTAAGATTACAAGTCACAAAACATTGTAGTCTCGAGTACAGAATTATAAATATTTTTCATATCAATCATTTTGATGGTGTCATCATTCCTGCTGTCATGACCAGCTGGTACAAGTTAGGAAAAACTTCATGGGAAGTTTAATACTTTTAATTTAGACATTATACCTCAAAACTCGCCTTTAAAAAGCTATTGCCAATTTAACTTTCAACATCTTTATTTATTTGGTCAGTGTTCAGGATACTCTAAATCTTGGCCTTTCATCTCACTACTTCAATAATTGCAAACTTATTTAGGCAAAAGCCTCGATCCAACACACATTCTGGGAATAGAAATACCAAGCTGTGACTCTTTTTTGGTAAAACGACTCGACAAAACTTTTTAGGCAAAAGACTAGACTAAACTGTGACTCTTTCTAGGCAAAAAACTAGACAAAACCCTCTCATTTTGGGCAAAAAAAAAAAAAAAAACTAGACCAAACTGTGACACTTTCTAAGCAAAAAACGAAGAACTAACACAAGGCAAAAAACACTTTCAACTACTAACTCTTTTGAGGTAAAAACCTATCTAAAACCGAGACATTTTCAATGCAAAAATTCTCCCCCAACGATACACTTTTTAAGCAGAATCTCTCCCAAACAAACAAATTTTCTATGCAAAAAAACATTACAATCAGTCAAAAACTCAGACATAACATCTTAGCAGCCAAAGCACCAAGACTTAACACACACTTCTAAAGGCAACACAAGTACAAACTAAATGGCTACAAGATTTATAAGCATCTCAGTACATTGTAAATGAATATATATCCCATCTTTTCACAATCACTTTAGGGAGAATGTCACATACCAGCACACTTTCTACACCCTAAACTAATAGACACCAACACATCCTGAATGCAAAAAATATATATATAAAACAAAGACTTTGAAAGGCAGAGTTATCATGAAGAATCAGACCTTCTCAGACTAAGTTTCCTAGATTAAGACTTTCTAAAAGTGAAAGTATCACACAATAACACCATTTCTAAGGGTCAGGAAAACTTCTTCAATGTGAAATACCACAAGAAACTTCAAAATAACAATATAGAAAAAGTAACTTGTATCCTGAAAGTTGAAAGTACCACAGACTTAACAGTTAGATTTTCTAAAACCACACCTACCACCAGAAAACAAACTTTCTAACGGAAAGTCTGAAAAGACCAAAGACCTCCTGAATCCCAATTGATCTTGGGCCATTTTTCTGAATCCTGGACTCATTTCAAACACCATCAAACATCTCCTGTGCTATGAAACTTAATATCATGTAATCCAGATTCTACCATTGTGGATCCTACTGTCACTAAATAATTTCTAAAAACCAAACTACACTGTCACCAAGAAATTGCTAAGTAGCAAATCCACTGTCACCTATAAATTGGTGAGTTGTAAATCTACTGTCACCAGTTTTATAAATTGGTAAGTACCACATCCACTGTACCCATCTAACATTCAAATACCAGGTCCATTGTCACCAAATAAAACAACATTTGAATACATACACCACCACCATAAACTAATACAGTATTGTCCATATTCTATACACCACCATACAAGACCAAACAAAATCTAACCATGAGGTACCGTACCTTTAATAAGCTAGATATTATTAGGCTTTCCTGTGGAACAACTCTTTTAACATTATCATATTACAAAACTATTATCGTAAGTTGACACTTCAAATGCCAAAGTACAGTGCTGTGAGGAAGGGCTTGAATAAAACACAAACTACCACCATAGAAAATAAGATGTATTTAATCCCAAACTAGATATCTTCCGTACATTTCT
Organism: Macrobrachium rosenbergii; assembly: GCA_039081455.1. Lineage (NCBI taxonomy): Eukaryota > Metazoa > Arthropoda > Malacostraca > Decapoda > Palaemonidae > Macrobrachium > Macrobrachium rosenbergii. The sequence continues at coordinate 42,311 of JANJGK010002074.1, read as the reverse complement.
TGACTGACATTGCTATTCAAAAGTAGCAAACTTCCACCTTTACAGTAAGATGAAATTCCATAAGACCAAAACATAGGAAGCCTCTACACATATCTACTGAAATCTAGAGTTACATTATAAATCAATTTAAAAACCAGGAAATGTTCTAATCTACATTGAATCTACTGGAATCTAGAAAGTTAGATTAAAAATCAATGTAAGAACCAGGATAAGTTATAATCTACATCAAGTCTACTGATATCTAGAAAGTTATAAATCAATTTAAAAACCAGGATAAGTTCTAATCTACACCATGACCAGTGTCTTAAATCAAGTTACCCAAGATCAAGTATATGAACTACAAAATCTGTTGATATTCTAGTGACTTCTACAGTTATCCTGACCCAGTAAGACCTGCCAAGGCCAATTAGGAGCACTGAAAAAGATGTAAAAGTTATAAATCTAAATATCGACAAAGCAACGAAATCAGATCTCTTATCAATTTCTCCCCTGCAACAAAATGTTACAAAACAATCATTCCTTTCTTTTTTTAATTCTTCAGCTGAAAACTCTAATGGACAGAGTCAACGAACTATAATAAACCCAAGAGGGCTCTAAAGGGAAATCAGCCTGCAGTGAGGAAATAAAGACCTACGATGGAATAAAAAGTAAGACCGATACAACTGAATTCAGATGTCAGCAGAAAGGAAGAATGAATTTGCTCCTATCTTGAACATTTGGAGGTCAGAAGAAGATTCAGCAACTGCACTAAGCAAACTATTCCATATTCAGTTGTATCCAAAACAAAACACTTGGAAAATTAAGTACCGTAGTCTTAAACCTGATACTAGAAAATGACAAACTGTTTGCAGCAGTGACCAGCCTATTGCTGCGAGCAAAAACAGCTACATCAGTTAACAAAGAATGCAAAGGATGTTTGTCGTTGTAGTACGTTTCATACAACAAGCTAATGAATTCACTCTACGTCTATGCCACAAGTCAACATTAAGAGTGGGCAAAATAAACCTGACTGGTGACAACTCTATCCAAGAATTTGAGATAAGTCAGTATTTGAAGGCCACACTCATAAACAGCACACCAAACCACCATTATTCAAGCACCTCACATCAATCAGAGACCTAATTCTCCAATTTAAAGAGCAAACACAAAGCTCTGAGACCTTCTTTGTCAACAAACCGTAAGAGGAAACCTGTGAAAATCTGACATCAATTAACAATCACATCAACAAACCGAGGGTTTTTGTAACTTCCGTGGGGAAATGGCAACTAGCTTTTCCAGAGCATCTGATTCATCTACATCTTACCAAGGTTTTAAAAGGAATATTTTCCTATCAATGGACCCTTCCAACAGAAAGGTAACCTAAAAATGAGGACAGTTTCCTCATCCCACTAAATGACGGGGAACATATTTGTTCTACATTCACCTTTTGCATTCAGAAAAGTCTAGATGTTACCTCACACTGCCTCAAGACCAAAGAATGCTTTTTGGCAAGGTATTTGGTGATGTAGTACAATAACCTTTACAATATATCAAAGGCCACATTCTGCCTTATTACCTTGTTAGAAACTTGTCAAATGAATCTGTTTATCAATTTTTGACCAAAGATTTACAGATTTCAATCAAAGCTCCTCCAGGATTAACACCCACACTCTCTAATTGTTGTCTAATTACTAACGATGTGACGAACACTTGCAAGGTTTCTCACACTTATTCTAAACATGATTGTTGTGGTGTTTTATCCCTCCTTTATTTCAAGTACACGAATGAATGTCGGCCCAAGATGCAAGACGTTTGAGCCCCAAGCTGGTACCCCCTTTTGAAAAGACAGTATGCGTCTGAAATATAATTAAAGGTTTTGCTGGACCAAAAGGATAACTCTCTCTACAAGGTCTGACAGACTTACTTTACACTTTTCAACCTAACTTTTAACTTTATACTTTATAAGACATCTGGCAGGATATAAATAATATTCAAAGCTTTAAAATAATCTTGCAAAACTGTTATATGTAAACTAGTAAAAAAAAAACAACAAAAATGACAGACTCTAATCTCAGTGAATGATGCCTTGCAAGCTAAAATTTTCCGTACTACACCAACAAGTTTACTTATAATTCTCCAGGAAACAGTATTTGATCAAACGGAATCTCATAACTGCCTTATAAGTAAAATGTGACAACTCATGATAAAAATTTACAAATGAGAATTTTTCTTAGAATTAAGTCAATTTTACACTTACGTATTTCTGACAACTGAAATAATCCTATCAAGAAATATTTAAGTTAATTTTTACACAGCTCCAAGGAAATAATTGTCAGCTACAATTGTCAGTACAACGGTTAACACCTTCGAAAACACATTCGCCATAACCACGTCTTGCTTGATTGTGCCTTTTCTTGTACAAGATCAAATACACTCAACTCCCCTAACAAGACGAGAGAGAATTCTGCACAAAATCTCAAACAAAACCAAAAACACTGTTGATTTGTAGACTTTCTCACCTACTCACATACTTTTTTTGGGCAACTGTACATCATATGAAACAAAATTCTGGCTTAAAAAATCTACAGATTTACTACACCATATCATGAGGACAACACATGCCAAGCAAACATTTGTTTCAAAACAGTTGAACATAAGCCTAAGGCTCGTCTCAGTGGTAACCGTTACCACAACCCCCATTGGACTCCCTATCCGAACATTTTCTTACAGATCATTTTAAATTCTAAAAATTCTTTCACAGGTTCAGAGAACATTTTAAACACATCTTGGAAAATACAAGTACTTAAGGCTCTTCCCATCTCAGCCAAATCAGCTGATGTCGGCTTAAAAAAACAATCAGCCCTTCTGAGTCGGTTTCAGTCACTGAAGACTGACTGACTTGACCTCATATTACCTCTGGCTGAGGACATATTACTCCCTCCTGGAGGCACTGCAGTGCTGACTCCAAGGAGGCCTTTATTTTAAAGTCTTTCCAGTTTTACAAAATGTATAAATATATGAGGACTTCTGTACTTCAACTTACATCAATTAGTAAAGAGCAGTAGTTCACTTCCTTTAATCTGTTCAGGTTTAGAGAAGAATGTTTACAGACACTGTTCTAGTTCTCATTAAAACATAAAAACATATAAAATGAAACTTGTAACTTAAATCACATTACACACCTCTAACAAATATTTAAAACGAAAACTTTAGAATTCATTTGAAAACTGGGCAAAAAAGGCAAATTCCTTTACAATGAAAAATTCACCTTAATTTCATACCAAAACCCATGAATTGATTCATAAACCATTTTACCAAACTCTATTAGCTATTTAAAACGAAGACTTTAAAATTCATTGGAAAACTGGGCAAAAAAGCCAAATATCTTTACACTGAAATATTCAACTTAATTTCATACCCTAACAATCTCAGGTCCACATATGAAAGAGTTTATGATAAGAATTTAAGTGTGATGGTTTGAAGACTGGGAGAAATAGAGAAAGCACCCTGAAAGTAAGTAATTAAGTAATTAAGTAATTAAGTAATTAAGTAATTAAGTAATTAAGTGTGTGTGTGTGTGTGTGTGTTGTATGAAACCGGAAGTTTTCGGCTGACAAGTATTCAAGTGATCAAAAACTACTCTTACAGCACAAGAGCTAAAATTCTGGAGGGTCCAAGTTGAGCTATAAATCTGCCAAGTATTTCTATGTAAAAGCTTTAACAGGAGACTGAAGAAATGCCCTTGAAAGTGTAGAGTGTAATTTCAAATTCACATGAAGGGAAGTCTGGTGAGAATGGAAGGCTGAGAGATAAAAGCATGGACAATGCCTACATTACATCACCTTAAAAAGATACCTGAAAATGTTGGCCTGTGGGGAAAATTTATATAGATATGAATTTCCAAGCTCAGTTTATCAAACCTAAATTGCAATGTCCAAACAGTATACCATAACTAAGGATATGAAGGATATTGTTACAATTCTCTCGATTTTTAATGCCAATAGAGTTTTTTCAATAGTTTTAAACTTTGCTCTGCTGTGCTTAGACATAACAAAGACACAAATAACCTTTTATAGCTAAATGAAAGTCAATACCTGATAAGAACTGAGCTCAAAGTTGAAATTCAGAAGTCCTTCTACAAATCAATACATACATATTTTGGTATTACAATAATTTTCCCATTATTCAAATTTTAGCTGAATTTTAAAAATAACGGTTAAGTGAATCTTCGTTTCATCAAATTACTGAACTTCAATGGGAATTATATGAAAAGTTACAAAAATAAAAAAAAAATATAGTACCTACAGAAAATCTCCATATGTCAAGACACTGTTGCATTGGGACGTCTACAATTTAGAAAAATCAACACCTCAGGAATAACAAACATGAATTCCTCAAACAATTCAAGTTAACAGTCACATACGTCTAAAATATATCTTGTTAAAATGTAACTAGAAACGTTGCCTAAAATGATTTAGTTCCTAAGCTGAGACAAAACTCTTTTACGATTTCATTTCCAATTACTTATTAAAATTTCACTGTTGCCTGAAATGAACCATGCTTTATATATACATAGAATCTACTGGTCACTTTTTACCAGATACTTATCCATGTATATAATTATAATAGCCACAATGCCCTTGTAACTTCTTATATTTTTCACACTTTTCTTGGAATCACTTGTCACTACCAAGTATTATATCTAAATGGAAGAATATGAAGTCATTCTGACATCCACAGCAAGAGTTGGACCTGCATTTGGAGTATCAGAACAAGGTCACGTTACCTACCTGACAACTGCAGTCAAGCGGATAACATGACCTCGTTCTGATACTCTGGATGAGGATTCAAATCCTGTTACAGACATCAGAATCACGTCACATTCTTCCATTTCGATCTAAGGCTTTGTAGCAACAAGAGTATCCAAAATGTGCGAAGAAACTGAGAAGCTCAGATTGTGGTTATCATAATTATATACTTCATAAGGCTCCTTGGCTACATGGCTTTACAGAGAATTATTCTTAAGGGCAAGTGTACCTATAACAAAACCCAATCCCTCCCTGTCAATCAAATATCTTTCTTTTATTTTCCATCATTTTAATCTCTTCCACTTTGCTGTTCAACTTCTTTAATCTAACCATACTCCAATTTATACCTTTCGTGGAAAGGGAAACCTTTGTGAGAACCTTACAAGGAAAGAGATATGGAAGACTTGCTCGTCTCAAAAATTTAAAAATGGCAGTCAAATAAATAGCAACTATCCGATAGCTAAGGAGTCCACTAGAATTTAGCTTTTATAGCAAAAGTCTGAAAAATACTTAGTGCTCTGGTAAACAAAATATTGGCGAGTTCTCAAGATGAATTGAATAGTTCCAGAAAGTCTAAGTATCAATGTAACATTAAGATGAACAAGCCCTGCTCATAACTGAGAATGCTCATTAATACATATACCACAAATATCTTTGTCAAACGGCAATTAAAAGAGCACTTATGAGTTTACTTACTCATATATATAAAAGGCCATTAGCGTATTAAGAATACCTAACTTACTTTATATCAACATTCTGAATTTGAGCTTGCTTACAGATTAATTTACCTAAAATGTGTAAAAAAAAAAAAATTGACCCTAAAAGAATAAATTCAAGTGCCAACTCCCCTTGAAAATTAATTTTGAATTTCAATTTACTTATTATTTAAGTTTACATATTCATGTACATAAGAACCAATTGTTAATATTACTTAACTTTCTTTAAATTAAAATCCATTTACCTAAAACATGTTTTGTATAAAATCACATGACCCTAAAAGTAACAAATTTAATTTCAGTACCATACTCTCTTTGAAAAAGCATTTTGAATTTCAATTGACTTATTGAATCTTGTGCCTACATTACCAAATTCCCTTAACAGTAACAAAATTTCCGTTTGGACCCTTCACGTTCCAGCAGTCTTGAAATATGCAGAGATGCCGTGATTATAATAACGCCCCTGATAACAAAACTCTTCAGTACTTGCAGTAAACTTTGAATTAATTTATGTTGAAAATTTTAAATAATGTTTAATATTTAACAAGGTGCATTATTATAATCATGGCAGGCTTTGTACAAAATCACAGAGTATAATTTAATCACATGAAAATAATGACAAGTTCTCCATAAGTCACCAAATTTCAAAATGTGGAAGCTGTAATGTTCATCCTGTATTAAGCAAAGCCTGTCATAACCTAAGTCTTAAAAGTTAAAAAGTACCAATGCTTGCATAATACTACAATAATGCAAGATCTTAGAGGTATCAAGGATTTAACTCTCAAAAACTCTGATAATCAGCAACTGAAACAATCTGTGGATTAAGGTTACAAAGTATCTGAGAGCTTTGCTTCCAAGTCCCTACTATGATGGATGCTAGTTTAACAAAATCTATGTGGCTTATTGAGAAAAAACATCAGGAATCATTTGTACTTAGGCTGAAAATATTACCTGTTCTCCAAAGGCAATACATCACAGGTTTGGTTCCACAAAACTGTTCTTAACTACACCAACTTCCATGAAGATATTTCATAAAATCAACTAGTTCTAACTAATGAACTATTTGCTACTGATAATGTAAGAACTTTGGGGAAACTAGTGAAAACAATAAATATACCTACTATTACTGCATTACTACCCTATTATTATTCTTCTTGCATTTGAATCAATTTTTATCTATTTAATCATTTTTGTTAATAGGTGGGATCTCTTCTTTCTTACTTCTGCCTAATGAACACCTTATTCTTGGGAAGCTTGAATTTCAAGTCAATGGCCCCTGTGGTGGGCTTGTCCAATATGAATAGGTTTCATCTACAAAATAATAATAATAATAATAATAATAATAATAATAATAATAATAATAATAATAATAATAATAATAATAATAATATCACATGAACTTCACATCCAGGCAAGTATGTACTGAACAGTGACCTACTGGACACCGCAAATGAGATCTAAGTGCTACATGAATTTCTAGAAAGCAGTCAATTATCTGACGAGTAACATCAAACTTATTTCACGAAGAACAATAATTATCCTTAGACATACTAAGCTTACTGATACAAAATAGTCTATGCTTCGACAACTACCTAATATCTTATCTTATGCTGATAAATTTATTTCTAACATTACGTATCTATTATTACACTCAGGCGGATGTGTGGAGTAACAAAACTGGACAGGACCAAAATGAAAGAATAAGTGGAACTACTAAAGTGGTAGAACTTTCAAAGAAGGGCCAGAAAAGGAGACTGCAGTGGTATGGCCATGTGGTGAGAAGGGATGAGACATGTAGGGAGGTGAGTGATGCAGATGGAGGTGCCTGCAGGTGGGAGAGCAAGAGGAAGACCAAAGAAGTTAAGAAGGTGGATGGATGTAGTTAGAGAAGACCTGAGAGACAAATAACTGTCAGAGGACGATGTGTTTGACCGAGTCAGGTGGAGGAAAGCTGTAAGAAACATCATCCTACACAGAAGTGGGAAACGATGCAGAGAAAGAAGAATAAGAATTATGTACTCTAAAATGGACTAAGCTACTTGAAAGCTGATATTGACACAGCTAAAGAATTCAAGAGAAAACTATGCATCCTGAAACTGACTGAGCTCTTTGATTTCTAATATTTAACAGTTATGAATCTTGTGTTAAAAAAGGATGTGTCCGGAAGCATTGAGCTGTCTGTAAACAACAGCAAACTCATATTAGACTCAGGTAAAAATAAAATTATGCATCTTGAAAGCCACTGAATTGCTTTCAGCTGATATACAAACTGATAAGAAATTAACATTAATGATGTATAAATCCCAAAAAATATTGAGCTAACTGACAGCCAATTTCAAACTGGTAAGAAATTGCAAAACTATCCTGAAATGCACTATAGTACTTGACAAATCAAACTCATGAACCTTATGTGAATAAGACTATGTATCCTTTAGTAAACTGTGGTGCCACACAGCTATTGTTAAACTAATCAAAAAATGAAGTAAAGAATATATATCATGGAACAATGCTTTCTAGTTGACAAGGAAATTCAAGTGGAAATAAAACACTGTACTTATTTTAAAATACACAGAACTGAAAGATGATATTAAAATAAACTATGTACTCCTCAACATACTGAGCTGTACGTTAACTGAAATTAAACTTATAATTAGTCTACGTAAATGGTTAATAGGTAATATTAAGCCATTTGAGTTTCAGGTACCTACAGTAAATAATACTGAGTTGCTGGTTGGCTAAAATTAAATTGGGAAGAAATGACTGTGGAAATTATATATCCTGAAATACTGAACCAGCAACAGGTTTAAACAAATCATATGTCCTGAATATAGACTCATACAATTCCTAATTAAAAATTATAAGCATCAAATATTGATTTGGGTCACTAACATATGCCCATTAGAGTGCTGCAATTGTAGTGTTTTCCTGTGTTCTTCTTCTGTGGTTGAGAAGTGGAATTCCAAGGTACAATTTGTGTGTTCAAACTTGTCCAGTTTATTCTTGTAGATTGTAATTGCTTTCCTGAAAAGATGAGGATGAAGTTAATGACATCACAATTTGAGACACTGAAATCTTTAGGGTTACAGGGTTGTAAGATAAAAATTAATAGGAGCACAGTTGGGAAACAAGTCTTTAAACAAGTAACTGATCATTGTACTGCAATGCAAATTTCTTTAAGAAAAGTGAAAGGCTTCTTACTGTAAATTTCAATTAGCAAGGTAAAATAAATAGTTCTGTATCATAATTAAATATTATCATCATTACTATTTGGGCTTGGCTATAACATCTGTAAGAACATTTCAACATTCTAGTGCAGTCTGGTAAAGCTTTTAGCACTAACATTGTCCCCATCTCTCTGACTTGTCTTATATCCTACAAGTCCTCTAAGATCTGAGGCACTGACAGTCAATACACTCCAATACCTCTTCTTTAATTCACAATTTCCATTAAATACAGTATCATTATCTTTAATTTCTGCAAAACCAAAACCTCTAAATCCATAACTGAACAACTCTCTTTGTCCCACCAAAATGATACTCTTCCCCAGACACCTTACGTATGTTAATTGAAAATGTACCTTTGTTAAAGCACTAAACAACATCTCATGATTATTTTCTTGCAATGTTTGTCCAGTGGGGTTCATGAAAATGTACCACTCCTGTTTACGTAACTGTACCGTTGCTGTTTTCTTCAAGTGCTGTCAAAACGGTACAATCGTTACTTGCAAAGCCCCTTGCCAAACTGCAGATTCACCTGGAAGAACATAAAACCATTAAGACATGGAAAACTGAGGCTGTTTTCCTTGTGACTTAAAATAAGGACATGATTATCTGCAATCAAGCTTCAAGCATCCTATACACAAGTCTTTTACTAAGAGGGGATAAATGGGGTCACTAACTTACTGAAATTCATTTCAATCTAACATGAGGTGTTAAAAGCAATAAAAAAATGATTCTACATTGCAAATTTCACAAAAAACTGACAGTAGCCTCTTGGTGCAACTGAATAATTATTATTAATGGTGTCTATCCCAGTGGTTAGCTATCTCTCCTCTCTAGCTAGAGAGCAGAACTCAATCCAACAGTTCTTTCAAGTGACAAATTAAAAACACTTCAACTTTATAAACTGGAACTGAAATATAAAATTTAAGTCAAAGGCCAAGTACTGGAACCTTTGAAGTCATTCAGCACAGGAAGAACTGTTGAAACAACTGTTGGGAGAGGGTGGAAAGTAAGATGGAAGAAAGAGAATTTGAATGGAGGTATAATAGTATAAGGAATGAAAGGGGTTGGAGTTAGGGGCCAAACGGACGCTGCACATGACCTTATGTAATACCCGCAGTGTACTGCATGATGTGTGCTGACAGCACTAATCACCTCAGGGGATTCAACTTCATAATAACCTGATTTAAAATGTTTCAAAGCTTGCTACTAAACTTACTGAATACATATTTTCAGGGCCCAAAACTGTATGGACTAGCATATAAACTACTGAGAATAAGTCAGATACATATAAAATGGCAGCACAGCAAAAATTATCATAATAATGCAGCTGGTAAGATCAAAAGTCTGCCGAGTTGAGGTATTCCTACACAAAAAAACATACACTCTACAATTATGGCTCTTTCTCTGAAACTGGGACCCAGATTCTTCATATCTTGGTTCTGGAAAGGAATTTTTGGCCAGGTATCTATTCAAAAACAGCTCTGGAAGTTACAGAATTCTCGAACTGGGACTGAGATTATTTCAGATTATTTCCGTTCAAAAGAGGGAGTTCAAGAAGACTTCTCGTGCAATACTCCCACACTCACCCACACAATGTAGGAGGTTCCTCTCTCTCGTTTCCGTTTGTTTCGGGTCCTTTGTCGTCGCTGAAAAACGACGTCTTCTGATTAACCCTCCTCTTCTGCTGCGTCTTCCGTCTTGAATCTCCTTCTGTCAGAAGACTCTGACGCCGAGCGGCCATCTTGCAACAGACGAAGAAGTCGTCAGCCTGCAAATGAAACATAAATTGTGCAGGAAATTTAATTGAATATTTCACACAGTCTAATAATATTATTATTATTATTATTATTTTTATTGTTATTGTTATTATTATTATTGTAAGCAATTACCCCTAAGGACCTTATGAAGTTCTCAGTTATGAAACTGAACCTGAGACTGAGATTTTTTATTTGACAGAGAGAGAGAGAGAGAGAGAGAGAGAGAGAGAGAGAGAGAGAGAGAGAGAGAGAGAGAGAGAGAGAGAGAGTTCAATAGAAAATTCAAAAGAGAGAGTTCAAGAGTTCAACAGAAGTTCAATAGAATGCAATACAGTTCAAAAAGAGTTTAATAGTTCAAAACAGGGAGTTCAAGAGTGTTCAAAGAAGGGAGTTAAACAGAATTCAAAATAGTTCAATATAGTTCACAGGAGAGTTCAATAGAGTTCAAAAGAGATTCAAAGGAGAGTTCAACTGGGTTCAAAAGAGAGAGTTCAAAAGAGGGAGTTCAAGAGAGTTCAACAGAGATTCAAAGGAGAGTTCAAAAGATAGAGTTCAAGAGATTTCAAAATAGGGAGTTCAAGAGAATTCAAAGAGTTCAAAAAAGGGAGTTCAAGAGAGAATTCAACAGAGTTCAAAAGAGATTCAAAGGAGAGAGTTCAACTGAGTTCAAAAGAGAGTTCAAAAAAGGGACTTCAACAGAGTTCAAAAGAGAGACTTCAACAGAGTCCAAAAGAGAGTGTTCAAGAGAGTTCAAAAGTTTTCAAAGGAAACAGTTAGTGAGTTCAAGAGAGTTCAACAAAAACAGAACTCAAAAGTGTGAGCTCAATAGAGTTCAAAAGAAGGAGTTCAACAGAGTTCAAAATAGGGAGTTCAATACAGTTCAAAAGAGTTCAAAAGAGGGAGTTCAAGAGTTCAAGAGGGCATTAAAAAGTTTAATAGAGTTCAAAATACGGAGTTCAAAAGGGTTCAATAGAGTTCAAAAGAGGGAGTTCAAGAGTTCAAGTTCAAAAGAGGGCATTAAAAAGTTTAATAGAGTTCAAAATACAGTTCAAAAGGGTTCAATAGAGTTCAAAAGAGGGAGTTCAAGAGAGTTCAGTAGAGTTCAAAATACAGAGTTCAAAGGAGGGTGTTCAATAGAGTTCAAAAGAGGGAGTTCAAGAAAGATTTCATAAAGAGAGGTTTCAAGAGAGTTTAAGAAAATATGAGAGAGAGAGAGAGAGAGAGAGAGAGAGAGAGAGAGAGAGAGAGAGAGAGAGAGAGAAATAAAATTAAAAAATGTTCGAGAATTCATGTGAGTTCATTAGTTCAAAAGTTCAACAGAGTTCAAAAAGAGTTCAATGGAGAGCAATACAGTTCAAAAAGAGCGTTTAATAGTTCATAAAAGGGAGTTCAAGAGAGTTCAACAGAGTTCAAGGGAGATGGTTCAATAGAGTTCACAAGAGGGTTCAAGAGAGTTCAAAGAAAGTTTAACATAGTTCAAAAAAGGGAGTTCAAGAGAGTTCAAGAGAGTTCAAAAGAGGGAGTTCAACAGAGTTCAAAGGAGGGAGTTAAATAGAATTCAAAATAGTTCAAGGGAGAGAGTTCAATATAGTTTAAAGGAGAGAGATCAATAGAGTTCAAAGGAGAGTTCAAAAGAGCATTCAACAGATTCTAAGGAGACTTCAAAAGAGAGAGTTCAACAGAGATTCAAAGGAGTTCAACAGAGATTCAAAGGAGAGAGTTCAATAGAGTTCAAAAGAGGGAGTTCAAGAGAGTTCAACAGAGATTCAAAGGAGAGAGTTCAATAGAGTTCAAAAGAGGGAGTTCAAGAGAGTTCAACAGAGATTCAAAGGAGAGTTCAATAGAATTCAAATGAGAGTTCAATAGAGTTCAACAGATTCAAAGGAGAGTTCAGTAGAGTTCAAAACAGAGTTCAACAGATTTCAAAATAGGGAGTTCAAGAGAGTTCAATAGTTCAAGAAAAGGGAGTTCAAGAGAGAGCTCAACAGAGTTCAAAAGATTCAAAGGAGAGAGTTCAAAAGAGAGTTCAAGAAAGGTAGTTCAACAGTGACTAAAAGAGTTCAAAAAAGGGAGTTCAACAAAGTTCAAAAGAGAGACTTCAACAGTTCAAGAGAGTTCAAAAAAGGGAGTTCAACATAGTTGAAAAGACTTCAACAGAGTTCAAAAAAGGGAGTTCAACAGTTTAAAAGACTTCAACAGAGTTCAAAACAGGGAGTTCAACACAGTTCAAAAGAGACTTCAACAGAGTTCAAAAGAGGGAGTGCAACAGTTCAAAAGAGAGTTCACAAAAGGGAGTTCAACAGAGTTCAAAAGAGACTTCAACAGAGTTCAAAAAAGGGAGTTCAACAGAGTTCAAAAGAGCATTCAACAGATTCAAAGGAGAGTTCAAAAGAGAGTTCAACAGAGATTCAAAGGAGAGTTCAATAGAATTCAAGAGTTCAAAGGAGGGAGTTCAAGAGAGTTCAACATATTTAAAGGAGTTCAATAGAATTCAAATGAGAGTTCAACAGATTCAAAGGAGAGTTCAAATGAGAGTTCAACAGATTCAAAGGAGAGTTCAATAGAGTTCAAATGAGAGAGTTCAACAGAGATTCAAAGGAGAGGGTTCAATAGTTCAAGAGAGAGTTCAACAGAGATTCAAAGGAGAGTTCAGTAGAGTTCAAAACTGAGAGTTCAAGAGATTTCAAAATAGGGAGTTCAAAAGAGTTCAAGAGTTCAAAAAAAGGGAGTTCAAGAGTTCAAAAAAAGGGAGTTCAAGAGCTCAAAAGAGACTTTAACAGAGTTCAAAAGATTCAAAGGAGTTCAAGAAAGGGAGTTCAACAGAGTTCAAAAGAGAGACTTTAACAGTTAAAAAAGGGAGTTCAACACAGTTCAAAAGAGACTTCAACAGAGTTCAAAAAAGGGAGTTCAACAGAGTTCATAAGGGAGACTTCAATAGAGTTCAAAAGAGAGTTCAAAAAAGGGAGTTCAAGAGTTCAAAAGAGAGACTTCAACAGAGTTCAAAAAAGGGAGTTCAACAGAGTTCATAAGAGACTTCAACAGAGTTCAAAAAAGGGAGTTCAACAGAGTTCATAAGAGACTTCAACATTGTTCAAAAAAGGGAGTTCAACAGAGTTCATAAGAGACTTCAACAGAGTTCAAAAGAGTTCAAAAATGGAGTTCAACAGTTCATAAGAGACTTCAACAGTTCAAAAAAGGGAGTTCAACAGAGTTCATAAGAGACTTCAACAGAGTTCAAAAAAGGGAGTTCAACAGAGTTCATAAGAGACTTCAACAGAGTTCAAAAGAGTTCAAAAATGGAGTTCAACAGTTCATAAGAGACTTCAACAGAGTTCAAAAAAGGGAGTTCAACAGAGTTCATAAGAGACTTCAACAGAGTTCAAAAGAGTTCAAAACTGGAGTTCAACAGAGTTCAAAAGAGACTTCAACAGAGTTCAAAAAAGGGAGTTCAACAGAGTTCAAAAGAGAGTTAAAAAAAGGGAGTTCAACAGAGTTCAAAAAAGGGAGTTCAACAGAGTTCAAAAGAGTCCACAAGAGTTCAAAGGAAAGAGTTAGAGTGAGTTTAAGAGAGTTCAACAAAAACAGAACTCAAAAGTGAGAGCTCAAGAGTTCAAAAGAGCTCAAAATAGGAAGTTCAATAGAGTTCAAAGGAAAGAGTACAATACAGTTCAAAAGAGGGAGTTAAAGAGAGTTTAATAGAGTTCAAAATACGGAGTTCAAAAGAGAGTTCAGTAGAGTTCAAAAGAGGGAGTTAAAGAGAGTTTAATAGAGTTCAAAATACAGAGTTCAAAAGAGAGTTCAGTAGAGTTCAAAAGAGGGAGTTCAAGAGAGAGTTCAAAAGAGGGAGCTCAAGAGAGAGTTCAACAGAGTCCACGAGTGAGTTCGAAAGAGCTGGTCGTACCCAGAGGCAGTGGGCGCTATCCTCTCAACACTGGGAATGATCTTAAAACCCCTCTAAAGACTTCTTATACCTGAGTATTCCAGTGGTTTTATCACAAAGAATTCAGAGGAAACTTGTGGTTGTGGATTGTTTGTAAATGAAATTAGGTTGAGTAGAAATCGTGTGGTTGACTCCCCCATAAATTCCCAAGAGGATTGACACCATGACAGCCTTCAAATCCTGATCAAAATCCTATCCCCTTCTCTCTATGATGTAACCAAATGTGCAAATACCAAGTGGGATTGACTCGCTCACAGATTTAATACAACATTTTTCTACAGGTTTAAGTTCAGTTCCATACGTACTTCTATAAATGAAATATATTTTAAACCAAAAATAAAGTAAATATTTTTGCAGTTGTGTCCACTCTTTTAGTTAGGTTATCGAACCACATCAGAAAAATGTATTCAAAATTATTCATAAAACTTACCAATTCCAGTGGCCGATTCCCGTCGATTCCCACCTTCCTCAACATCAGGAACTGCACCCTTAAGGTCCGGCCGTTTTGCCAAAAAGTCCTTTACGTTGAAACTGAAGTCATCAAGTCGCTTCAATGCAGCTATAAAGTTCATTTGATACAACCCAAGCTGCACCCGCAAAAATTTAAACCTAAAATCTAATTCTGCCAAATGTTCGCAAGTTTTATTGTTGAAGCCACTGCTTTTGCATTCCACTGATGGGAATTAATTAAATCTTGCAACCAGAACGGAGTTTTTACATCTTTCAAATATCTTGCACGATCTATAATTAGCCTAACCTATTTGTTTTGCTATTTTCTTAACTTATTAATGACATGATTCTAATATATTACCGATAAACTAACCTAATGTATTTTAATTTTGCAACTATAATTAACCTGACGTCCTAATTTTGCGACTTTCATTTACTACAAAAGCAGTAAGTCATATCTCGTCTAACCAAAAAAGGTTTATCAAAACTTTATTGATGACTTTACCACATATTATCTCAAAACAATATATTGTTAAGGAAATGGCTTCTTCACTGATTCATCAACAGCTTTATCTGAATTTAGCATTATGAAGGAGGAGGGAAAAAAAGTAGTAGTTATATACCCTGGCATCAATGGCAAAAATTTTAATTTTTTTACTGTTTTAGACCGTATTGTATCACAGAAACTTCATGGATGTATTGAAACAACTTAGGCAAAACAGCTGTAGGTCTTGAGGCATGCTGGGTCTGTAAAAAAGGAATCTAAATTAAATTCCTTATTTTAGAAAAGGATTCTACACAAATCATTCGAGGTAAAAAAAAAAGTATTTGACTGCCAAGTTCCTTAGAACAGAATAGAATATAAAATTTAGGCCAGAGGCCAAGTATTGGGACCTATGAAGTCATTCAGTGCCGGAAGGGAAACGGACAGTAAAAAGGTTCGAAAAGTGTAACAGGTGGAAAGTAAGATGTATTCAACCCCAGAGTTCAAAACCAAAACAGACATTACAGCCGTGGCCTGACGTACACAAAGAAATTTACGTTGGCATTACTTCTAAACATCTCAGGAAAAATGACCGTTTCTAGTGACGATTATTTTCCTTTAGGTGCCATTTTGGATGTGACGCTTTTTCAAATCTCTCTCTCTCTTGCACTGAATGTTGAGTGTCAAGTACAGGATAGGTTAGGTTAGGTTAGGAACTATGTAAGATACAGGAAATATTCTAGTGTTGGCTGTAATACAATGTCTGTGTTACTTAACGCACTTTGTTATACATCGGAAAGGCCACACGCCCCTTCCCAAGTGTCTGTTGTCTGTTAAGCTGAGCTGCTGCTAAACTTTTGAAAGACATTTTTAATACTCGTGTGTCAAGCTATTTAATACAAGGAAATAAAATACATTGAAATATCACATTCAAATAGATCTCCTGCATTAATGATGAAAATTACTTCACCAAAATAAATAACTATTCTGTGGTACATATTTTCTACTGAATATCTTGCTTTCACCTCTGGATAATGATTGATTTAGTGAATTCATTTTTCATTATTTGAATGGGACATTTGCAATGTATTTTATTTCATTGTATTATGTATCTGAAACAAGCTTTGCCACATCTTAGACACACTGAGTATTAAGAATGTCTTTTGAAAGTGTAGTAGCATCTCACCTTAGGCGGGACGTTGGGCTTTTCTGATACATAACAAAGTCCAGTGAGAAACACGGACATTGTCCGAGAGCTGAGAAGTACAGAAGTAGTAAAAGTATGGTACAGTAAGCTTTACGTATCCACACTTAATAAACGTACAAAATAACACTTCATATATTGATATCCTGTAAATGTTAGTTACTGAAAGTTGAAAAGAAAGCATTAAGCTACACAATTACATCAACCTTCCTCATTAGAGGGTCTATAACTTGTAATGGTTTTATAGATGGGGATTTGGTCCGATACATATACACATGCGCTACCGGGGTCTAAGCGATGTCAGGCAGGGCAGCCGATCGAGGCTACGGTCTACCCCAAGGCCAAATCAAAGTCCTTCAAAAGAAGGCATCGTGCTTACCCCGTATAAAAAATGGGAAAAAGTACATTAAACGAAGAAGATGATTAGACTTTAACAATGCCAATTGCGGTCCTTGAACTCCAACGAAAAGCTAGGAAATTAAAAGTTTAAAATTGACCTTGAACGCAAATTTTGGAAAACCAATTTTAACAAATTGAATAGTTTACAAGCTTGCAAACATTTTAACCAAAGTTTTCCCAATATACTCTACTACAGACTAACCAATTGTGCTAAACATTACCAGCTTCCAAATACTTCTGAAGCCCCATAACTGAATTTAGTCTGACCTGTTTTTCAACATAGCCAGTTTGCAATCTTTAATTGGGGTTCATAGCAAACAAAGGTGTTGCATATTGCACCAGGTTCAACTGTATGCAGTTAATCCAGAGAACAGAATAGAATATAGAATTTAGGCCGAAGGCCAAGTGCTGGAACCTATAAGGTCATTCAGTGCTGAAGGGGAAATTGAGAGCAGAAAGGTTTGAAAGGTGTAACAGGAGGAAAACCTCGCAGCTGCACTACGGATAAACTGCTAGGAGAAGGTTGAGGAAAGTCAGATGGAAGAAAGAATATGAAAGGAGGTACAGTAAAAGGAACGAAAGGGGTCGCAGCTAGCGGCCAAAGGGACGCTGCAGAGAACCTTGAGTAATCAAGTGTCTTACCTCTACAGGCTATCAATTCAGGTGACAGAGAAGAATGTCTTGACCTGGGTAAATCTATATCCATGGGGTCCTCCTCCACACTCAGTTCTTCAAAGTGAGGGTCATTCTCTTGGGTGCTCGGCCTGAAAGCAAGACATTCCATTAGATCTTGATTGGTCAGTTCAAGGCAAAGCCATCTAAAAGGTGCAAACATCCTTTTTTATTTGCAATTTAGATCAAGAGCTACTGATAAATTCTTGCCTTTTCATTAAGTTGAGGTTCAAGAAGAATATATTACTTTTCAAATGATACCACCATCGCCTCAATAACTTGAAAGCATTGTTGCTCTTATTTTTGTATGAAAATGACCCCTACTTCTGATGCACAGTCAACTAAAAAAAGTTTCCTTAGAGTTGCACAAAACAGCTGCAAGGTGACTTTTGCAACTAAAGCCATCATCCATCACTCACATGAGATACCTCATTGAAAATTTCATAATTGATTACATGAAGCTTGTTTGCCCTCCATGCAATAAGTAACTGTCCTACCTATGTAGATCACATTTAGTTCTAATGATTTATGTACAACTTAGTTCTCCGAAGTGGACTTTAAAAATACCTTAACTTTACGATGTTGTTAGATTCCTACATAAACAGCTATTTTTTTTCTTAAGTTTGTTTCAAGACCGAAGAACTGATAAACTTCATACAGGAAATGACTTCATTTCAAAAACTGATGTACAATCATTTTATAACCTTTGAACGAGGAAGACCCAGAGTCATATTCCCACTAATGCTTGTGTGGATAACTTTACTTCTTATAAGCTTAGTTCATAGGAGGCCACATTAGTTTTCACACATATTTCACTTTTCCACGAGCGTTCTAGTTTGTTGCTTTGGAATAATCGTTCAACTGTGACCATCTCTCTATTTGGAGACTCAGATATTGACAGATCATCTCTGTAGAAAACTTAACTTGAATATCTGACGTAACCTAAAAACCTTCCACCTAATCTTGCACATTGCAGTAGGAATACAGGTGATCAATATAAATTGGGAACAAACCCAAGTACTGTAAAAGCTATTTTGTAAATAAAGAATTGCATATAATGGTTTTGATTAATACTGATTCAAAGATCATTGTACGTTTGAAAAGCAATCATAATGATAGATTAATACTGATTTAAAGTTCAATGTACATTAGAGAAGCAATCTGCAATGCCCAGCTTGATGCTAAAAACTGATGTCTGTATAACAGACTTTGAATATATACAGTGTTGTTAAACATCACATCTGTCAAAAGGTTTAATCAGCTGTTGCTCTTCTTAACGAGGCTGACTGTAGCACACTGCACGTGACAGAAACAAATCCAAAGAAATAAGAAATAAAAACAGGTTCATTAACTATAAATTAATGCAATTAGACGACACTCAAGCAGGCAAAATGTTTTTCTCGAGAGCTTCGTCACCTGTAGCCTACCCGATCAAAAATTTGTGTTCGCAATCAAATATCAATTGCCAAATTGCATAACATAATAAATATAGAATTTAGGACAAAGCCCAAGTGCTGGGACCTAGGAGGTCATGCAGCACTGAAACGGAAATTGACAGTAAAAAGGGAGAAAATAAAACGCAATGGCTGCCCACAACAAATGTCTGAAGTCACCAAACCACATTATCTATGGGTCCAGTTCATCATGTATATTGCAAGCCAACTTCAAGCCTGGCCTAGGGTAGTCTGTCAGTGGTATAAATTCACAAAATTAATTAACAAGTTATTGCACTTGCCGGACGGGATATGAACCGTTCCAAACAGACGTCTGTTTGGAACGGTTCATATCCCGTCCGGCAAGTGCAATAACTTGTTAATAAATGGGTACCCTCCCCCCCCTTTGGGCCAGTACTAAACACGGCGAAGGGACAGTCTTCCATTTGGCCAACAACAAACAGACGCACATCAGTATCAGAAGCCCTGGAAGTGTAGAAAAAACCAGCTGAAAAGGTAAAATCAGGCATTCCAGGACGGCCAACGTTCAACTTCCGAAGGTAATTACAGGTTAATTACGGCCGACCGAAAACCCATTTCCTGCTTAGTTCTACCCCTTTGACTGCACTGGCTCCCATTGGATGCCCAACCTTACATTAGGGTGGGTTGGTGCCCCAACACATGATTTTGTGGCAGAGTTTGAGCCATGAAAGCTTTAAATGCTCTAAAGAGCTTCAGAATGAGTTTAACTGGAGCTGAATGAATCATTGTGACCCTCCTGTCGTCTTGGCGAGACATTGGGGAATCGACCTCAGACTATTCTCGCTTATTTAACCCTAAATTAACCATAAATTAACATCAAACTAACTGTAAATTAACACTTTATCACCTTCATTAACCAATAATTTATAAATAAATCCCCTAATTAATAATTAACATCGAAATAGAAAGATATCTTACGAATCTTGCCAAGCACATAAGGGAATCAACCCAAGCCTATTCTCGCTTATTTAACCCTAAATTAACAACAATTTAATTTTAAATTAGCAATATACTTATACCTTATGGTTTTAATTAACAAATTATTGGTTAATTAACCGATAATTACTCATTAATAACGAAATAGCGAGTAATTTCTTACGGATATTGACGTCCAGGGAGACCTTGGGCGTCCGCCATCTTGATTTTGTTTACATTCTCTCTCCCGGAAGCTTTTGGTGACGTCTCTCTCATTTCATTTTATCTGTATAATGATAATAATGATATAATCATGTAATTTTTTAACAAATTATATAGTATTATATAAATAGTCTCTTCTATGAATAATAATTTGATATTTATGGACAAACTATACATGAAAACTGACATAATATTTGAAACACTACATCTTTACCCTATACGACTGATAACCATGACTCTTAAAGCTTTTGGTAATATTTCTTACATTTTAAACTATTATTGTAACGATAATAATGATTCAGTTATATAATATTTTAATAAATTATATTTTATTATGTGAATAATCTCTTTTATGAATAATAATTTGATATTTATGGACAAATTATAATTATAAATTTATGTAATGTTTGAAACACTACATCTTTATCTTTTTGGCCTTATAACTACGACTCTCGTAAGATTTTGGTAATATTTCTTACATTTTATACTATTATAATTCCGATAATAATAATTTAATAATATAATAATCTATTAAAATGTATAAAAATTACTATTTACTTAATTTTAAAATATAATAATTAATTAATAATGGTTAAATTATAAAACATATTTCAATAATTATTGGAAACACTATAAATTTCTAGAGAAATTCAGTGCCATTTAGATTAAGGGAGAAAAAGCCACTACAGGAACCAAGGAAAGATTAATCCAAGAAATAGTGGAAGACCAGTCAAGAGCCCCCTGCGGACAGTGATGGACAAAAGGCGTAGAAAATATAGGTAAAGAATATAACATAGATATAAATGGAATGAGAAAATATGTTAAAAAAAGAACTGAAAAAGGAAATAAAGAGAAGAATAAAACAAGATATCAAAAAGATATAGAAGAAAGAAATGAAGAAGCTGAGATTCATAGATAACTTTGAAGAGAAAAAGTATCTAAGGGAACTAGAAGCATTTGTTCAGGTGTGAAACCTTACAAAAAATAGAAAACTTGACTTTAGAGACACTGAAAGCCTCGAACAGAAAAGTAGAGGAGTATATAAGAATAGCCATGAAAATAAAGGGCATCACCAACCTAGGAAGTGACGGCACCAGTTAAAAAGAAGCAGTACCGTAAAGGGGAGGAGTAATAAAAGTAATTTCGAAATATTAAGTGAAACATCTGGGAGGTTTCAGGGCAGGGTGCTGAATTAAATGAAAAGCTGTTAAATGCAATATATAACGTAAAGTCAAAATAAAATTGTGTAGAATTGTATTCAAGGGAATAAAACTTTGCACCTCAAGAGAATCGTGTAGTGTGCCAGCAACTGTTTGTGGAGTGAGCGCTTAGGAACCAGGAAGTGTTTTAAAAAGTGTTTCCTTTTTATTCAATATCATCATTAGTAAATATAATACTCTATAAAATCTATTGTAAGGGGCCGCA
Organism: Macrobrachium rosenbergii; assembly: GCA_039081455.1. Classification (NCBI taxonomy): domain Eukaryota; kingdom Metazoa; phylum Arthropoda; class Malacostraca; order Decapoda; family Palaemonidae; genus Macrobrachium; species Macrobrachium rosenbergii. Next base: position 20,641 of record JANJGK010002074.1, on the reverse strand, counting down.
TCCCGCTCTCTCTCTCCCTCCCATGCATCAGCGGCGATTGCTCGAAGGAACGCAACTTCTACCATACAATATTCCAGTCTATTTCTCTCTAACCATTGTTGTCTCGATTCATGTACAGTCACCACTACTTGCATTGCCATGCAAGCATTCCGATCTTGTACTCATAATGTTCCACCGAATCTTCTGTGTCAAACTGTATTATGTTTCTGTTTGTGAAAACGCCAAACGTCCCACCATTTCACATATATTATGCTACTGCATTGTATTCATTAATCTGTCTCGAATCTCATGCAATTGGCCATATGTGGAATTTCCTGCCCTTTCCACTGATATATATTCTATCATTATATGTTTATTATGTCTCTCACAATCGCCATCTGTTTGTCTGTCGACAAGCACAGATGTCCGAAACATAATCTCTGTTTTGTCTTGTCTGTGTGTAGAAACTACATTGCGGCTCGCACCAACCAATAACAGCCATGAAGATTCTGTACATTCAGTTCAGAAAGGAACCACCAATAAACTAAACAACACCCAGCCAGTGTGTCACTCAATACTTTCCTTACAAACATTTCTACATTGGTCTAGGTATCACAGGAGCTTTTTTCTGATGTGTTTCGGTATCTTGCTGAAAAATTTAACGTCAATTCGTCAGCTTGTGGCAAAATTAAAGTCTCATGTTCATATCACGATTATGAACACGTCAAAACCCCGATCTTGCCAAAAATATTGATATTATGACGTCAAAATTGATGGCAAAACACCGAAAGATGCCAGAGAACAGACTGAGAGAGACCCTGGAAATTGACAAAGTTATTTTAGGAAAATCCTTATTTAAAGAAAATGATGTAAGTTTTATATATAAATGTCAATTAAGATAGTTATTAAATAACCTTGTTTATTATTCTTTAGGGGTAAATTACCCTCTATGGCTCTAAATCAAGAATTGTCTGGTGCCAAGTCAGTATCAAATTGGCTAAGACACTTGAGAATATATTTATTGTAGTCATTGTCTCTTTCGCTTCTTGTTCCTCTGTTTTCTATGAGAAGACGTGAGTGAGAGAGAAAGTGTGGGAGGGACAGAGAAGGAGAGAAAGAGAGAGTGAGAGAGAGTTGTAAAGTTTTGTAAAATTATGCAAAATCAAGTGTCAGAATGTATGTTTTAAACCCGAAGGGTTTTGAGAGAGAGTTAAGAGAGAAAGAGTGGGAGAGACATAGGGAGAAACAGAGAGAGAGACAGAGTGAGAGAAAGAGAGACAACTAGACTTAGTTTTATTCGGGCCATTTTGACATCGAGACGAAGTTCTGGCGTTACAATTCTACACGGATTTTTCACGCCAAGTTTCACGAAGACATTCTTTAGACCCATGTCTCAGACATTTGCCCTAGGTAGCGTAAATAAAACAGCCATAAGAGTCTAATATAAGTCTAAAAGGCTTTTAAAGTCTCAGGGAGAGGGGGGCTAGATGCCCTAAATCCCCCTTTTGGACTCCCTGTCCCGATATCTATTCTTATAAGTCATTTGAGTCTAAACATTCCTCTCTCAAGGACGTAGAAAATGGCTGACGATGCCATCTTGGAAAATACAAGTTCACGAGGCTTCATATAATATATTCCCATCTCGGCCAAAGTCAGCTGCTGATGCCAGCTTAGAAAAAATCAGTCCTTTTTCGAGTCGGTTTCAGTTGCTGACGACTGACTGACCTGACCTCGTATTATGACCTCTGGCTGAGGACATATTTTACTCCCTCCTGGAGGTACTTTGCAGTGCTGGCTTTGAGGGGTAAAAAAAATATATTTGATTTTTATTATCATTAATAAAATAATTAACCTTCTTTAATCATAAAGTTATTTATTGGATTTAAATAAAAGGCTTTACAGTCACTTTGAGGATTTTACTAACTTTTATCATACATTTTATTGCACAAAACCAAACTGACAAAAAAAAACAAAAAAAAAAAAACCATCACACTATGCCTTCCTTCCCAGTGAGGTTCCTTATTTGCTAACTGATACAGTAATTTGGAAATCAGGGAAAAGGTTGTTTGAGAGAGAGAGAGAGAGAGAGAGAGAGAGAGAGAGAGAGAGAGAGAGAGAGAGAGAGAGAGAGAGAGAGAGAGAGAGAGAGAGAGAGAGAATTTTTAAAAAGTTCTTACCTTCCACAGATACACAACCTACCTCTTTCCACCAATACCTTTCCACTGGTCTTTACAGAGAAAGAAGGCAAAGTATTACTCACCAAAAGTACTGCTAACCTGTCAAAATAATTCACTTTTTCACCTACCCACAGACCTGTTTCCATCAGTAGGATACGGAATACTAGGGAACCACAATAAAACGAGCTTTGGAGTCAAAACTGTTAAGATGGATGGTGGGTGGCTCACTATTGCAAGAACAATATTCCACTTGAGTATGTTGGAGAAACTTGTCTCTTAACCAGGGCTAAAATATGATTCTTCCAAGGCATGCAGCTATTTACTTTCAAAGGTACCCAAACCTTAAAGATCTGAGGGGTTCAACAGAAACGATATTAGTCCTGAATTACCAGTACTAACATCAATCAAAACAAAGGTTCCCATTGAAAGGTCCATATACAGTAACAAATCACCTTAGCGGATTTTCATCAGCTATGTTATCATTTTTTACTTGGCTACCACCGTACGTTTTTAAATAAATCTCTTAAACTGAATGTAAAGTGTAAAGTATAGGTTATTTTAGCTTAGAAACTAAGTGTAACTGCTGTTAGCTATATGATATCCAGAAATTATTCAAGTCTAGGCTAATGTATAAGGTCGTTGTTACTCAACAGACTTTGTTACTTATCAGAAAACCAGAACTACAAAGTGTCTGTTGCAGTGATACTTATAAAAAGGAAGACTACAAAGCACTTGCAAACTTCACACATACCTCCACACTAAACACCTGACAAGAAATCAGAAAACCAGAGATTCTGTAACAATATTACTGTGAGGAAGACCATTCCACAGCTGAGACACCAGGAATACGGAAAGGTTCAAGAGTGCTTCAATATTTTTGAAGATGTGATGATTATGTGAAGAAGTGCATTCACTCTTCTGGGTGACAAAAACACCAGTTTAGAATGCAAGACCTAATTAGTTCACATGATTTCAGTACAATCTAGGTTCTACCTACTTCAAAATATGAAGTGCATACAATTCCAAAGTGAAATACAGCTATAGCAAAAAAGAATACATTATTTGATTAACAAAATTTTAGTTCCAACTCACATGGAGTAAATTCTACACTCTTACAAACTCAGTGTTGATTTGATACTCTTACGACACCAAAAGCCACAACCACTGGAGGGCACCATTCAGCACCTGACTGTATGCATTCCTGACTGCATTAAGCCTGACAATGACACCATTTTATATATTCTAAAGAAAGCTAAAAATCTATTACTACAAGAGACTGTGACTAACAAGACTCTTACTAACAAGACAACACAACAAAACGGAAACCAACACAATTCTTTGAGAACTATACCAGTTAAGCATAAACTAGTTGCCTTGTAGTTATCACAGCAGAAAGATTCCAAAGTGACTTTCTAATACTGTACCCCAACAGCCTCAAACAACATGAACTGACTCTCGCCTGGGCACATTAGGAAGCAGAGGCATCTGACCTCAACGAACAGCCCAATTAGAGGCAAAGAAAAGAAGTCACATCAAAGAGAATGTTGGAAACTTGTAAGACATCTAACCTTCTAACTATGCACAAAGGTTGCACCAGCAGCGAGGCATTGGCAAAAATGTGTATGTCTGTAATCCATATATTATATATATATTAACTTAATCACATACACAATTGTTCTGTGCAATAGTAGAATTACTGAAAGGACCTCATTCAAACTGGACTGTATCTAATGGAGTATTTATCCAGAAAAAGTTACAAGCTTTCTTCCACACACAGTCCACATTATCAAGTATGATAATGTGGACTGTGTGTCCAAGAAAGCTTGTAACTTTTCTGAATAAATACTCCATTAGATACCGTCCAGTTTGAATGAGGTCCTTTCAGTAATTATATATATATATATATATATATATATATATATATATATATATATATATATATATATATATATATATATATATATATATATATATATATATATATATATTTTAAGAAGGAAAGGAATAGGAAATGTAAATCCAAGCATAGTAAAACCAAGGGGAAAAAATATGGAAAGCAGTGTGTGTGTGTGTGTGTGTGTGTGTGTTTGAAATAACCTAGCAAGCACGTAGGGTACAAATAGTTGGGGAGTGTAAAATGAAGGTTATTCAGTACTTACAACACAATAACATTATATTAAAAAAAAATATCAAATATGACTTCATGCCAAAGCACCATCATACCCAATTTGAAGTTGAAGTTATTTTCAGCCACAAAAATACGAATTTAAAACAAATCCTAAAATAAATTTTAACAATTTTAGGCACCATAATCTATTGCATATAAATCTCTGACAGAACAAAGTATTTAAAAAGTCTGCTTTAACCAGTTTACCCAATCTTCTCAACAAAGATACTATTACATTTTTACAGCCCTCCACAGAATTAGCATCAGCAAGTCACCATTTTTTATTATTAGTTGTGTGACTTGAAAACTACGTCTTTATTATTATTCAGAAGATGAACACTATTTGTATGGAACAAGCCCCCCACAGGGGCTACTGACTTGAAATCCAAACTTCTAAAGAATATGGTGTTAATTTGAAAGAAGTTACAAGAGATGATAGGAAATAGAGAAAGATGAGATCAGTTATCAGAAAAGGAAAACAGGTTAAATGAATAAATTGACAGATAAATAGATTCAGCTGATATGGGGTGAACTCCCTTTCCTATAAAATAAAAATACGAAAATCGGTTTTACGATGGAAATGGTCCCCACCAGTGCTATAGGGAAGATTGCAGTAAGTAGTTAAAATTGACAAATGTCAATCATCTATACAAAAAGTACAGCTCAGAAATGGATGAAAATTTAACACACTCCTGTGGTAAAACAATGTTTTTACTATGAAACATTTTTAATAGTACAGACCAATTAATCATAAACAGCCTTAAACCAAGCAGAATGCACCCAGGTGCACTGATTTGAAGTGTTGCAAAGAAATATCTCACAAGACATGCTTAGCAAATTCCATCAGGAATGCAATGTGATGAGTATTCTTTAGAGAGAGAGAGAGAGAGAGAGAGAGAGAGAGAGAGAACAAAGCAGGTGAGATCTTAGTGGAACAAGGAAAGTGGCAAGAAGTTCAGTCACAGAGGTAAGAAGAAGGAATTAAGATGAAGAATGGATTTCCAATGGAAGATGAACACAAGTGAGTACATTCACTCGAGCACAAGAGGCATAACAGCTGGTGCTTTCAGGATACACACGACTGCAGTCTGCCAAATATGTGACGAGTGATTAATAATCCTGATAAGGATGAACGATCCAAAATCCTCACTCAGGAAAGTAAACGGCACACCACAATGAAACCCCAAAAGAATACACATCAAAGGTTTGGCAAATGACACCATTCAGATAAATCTTTGTGAAGGTGTTCTAACACTGCGTGGTGTCTGCTTTGAGAATGGTGGAGAGCTCCAGATTATACTTAGAAGCCAAGTAAGAAGAGAAGAGAAGGGTCCAACAAAAAGATTCAGTTTAATGGAGAAGACTCAAGGACTTGAAAGCCCCCACAGGATACAGATGACTGTCCTGAGCAGGTATGGCAAATCTGAAGAGAGATCCATCTCTGCTTAGTGACTGAAAAACACATAATTAGCAAAGAGAGAACCTGAAGTTACTGTCACTGTGGCAAGAGAAAATGGGAGGTAAACATTACTGAGCAAGGAAAGGGTTAAAAGTTACTCCACAAAACTAGAATCATATAAACATGAAATGCAACAAAATTGTACCAGAGTGAAATCAACTTAACTGAACTTTGCCTTTCCTAAAAATCACAAGGGAAAAACTGAAGGTTACAGCACGATCGCAAGTGACAGAAGTACCAGCAGGGTACTCAGGGTAAAGATGAGGTGATGTGCCGTCGCTGGCCGAATGGTCAACCATACTCAGTCCTTTACTAAATACCAGGCATTACAATTCATGATGAAAATGCAATGACAAATGGGAGTCCATCAATGACACACCAGAATAAAAAACTTTGGTGGTCTTGGGAAGAACAGAAGCACTTTTTTGCGGTATCACAAGAATAAGTAATCATTACAAAAGGACCAGACGGAGTTGGCTGGGCACATGCAACAGGATCCTTCTTTGCAACATCTGAAACTGGTGTGTGTGGATGTGTTCCGCAGTTTAAGGCCATTTGTGATTAATGGATTCGTAACAGCTAAAAGTAGCTAAAATGAGAAGGAAATGATAGGCAGTGTAAGAATTACCGAAGACAGCTGAACCAGCAAATGGTCCTTCACTGAATCCCAAAAGAAATAGAGGAAGCCAAATAGGTTTGTAAAAAGTAATGCACTTGGGAGCTGCTACTGAGATATAAGCTAATAGCAACAGTAGATGCAGAGGCATAGGTCTCAGGAATATTTGAGAGGTGGGAGAGAGACCAGAGAGGAGAGTGGCCATGTGCATGTTGGGGAGAGAAGCACAGGAGTGAATGCGATGAACAGACTGTAACACAAAGGGTTACATGAGATGTTCAGATTGCTGTAGAATGAAAGAGAGAGATGTCTTGGCAATGAAATGAGTAGGAAAGCGAATCATCAGTCAGAAGAGATACTTGAACAAGTATCAATCCAGGTACCAATTGAACATGACAGGAAGTGTGTGCACATTGCTATTATTAATTAGAGGTTGAACCAGACCACCCAATTGACAGTGTTATTAAATACATTGCAACTCTCTAAAATTTCCTGCCTGGATAAACTGCTTATTTAAAAGATTGACAGAATATCTTACCAAGATGTTGGAAATACTGTAAATATGTTGTTTGAAAGGTGTACAATGACTAAAGATATGTTTGACTACGTTCTGTACCCTTTGCGTTCAGGACTGTCATGTGAGCACTCCACCAATTACCCATGGGTCTGACGAGTGTGACCAATTCAAAGCCAGGATAATGCATTATTACTGTAAAGTGGAATTCTTTTTGTAATGACGAATACCACAATCCGACAGCTGGTTTAATGTGTTTTAACCTAGTGATCTCAGCTTATCATCCTGCAATGCCAGCCATTTACTAAAGGTGACGGGTTGACGGGAAAGCATCTCACCCACAGGAACAAGTATATTTTATCTGTTCAGAGCGATTGCGGCTTCGGCTGCCTCATCAGATGAAAACTTCCTTTACTGAACTTTAGAATTTTGAGGGCATTAGTTTTGAAGAGCTTCTAAAGCACTCTTAGTTACAAAAAATTACAAATTTCTGTGTTGATGTTTTTCATCTTATTACAAGCTGACAGTCTGCTGTGAAAACAGATGCATTACGGGGTTATGAAAACTTATGGATTGAGAGTAAATGTGTGTACATGCAGGTACTTTTATGAGTAACCCCAGGAGGGAGAAATTCTAGTGTCGGGAGAATTGCTAAATATGTTTACAATGTCTAAAAATTTCTGTTAGCTCTACTTAGGGAAAGTAGTGGATGACTGTTCATAAAAATGACTCTTTGACTGAGAGGCTCCTTAGTTGAAGAGTCATTTCCCTGAATCTCTATTGTGCTTTGCATGGTCACTAAAGCTTCAACATAGAGCAGACAGTGTACAGATAGTGTACACGGCACAGGGGTGCACAGAGCAGAAAGAGCACACAGAAGTACATTCAGTATAAAGTGGAAACAGCAGAGGAGTGCTGATAGCAGAATGTGTACATGCCAGAGGAGTACAAAGTACATAGAGCAGAAAGTGGAAACAACATGAGTACATACAGCGGATAGTGCACACTGCAGAGTACATTGAGCAGAAAGTGGAAACAACGTAGAAGAAAAATGGTAGTGCAAAACAAACAACAATTTCGACTGGAGAAATTCATTACGGCTTCTCAAAGAAATGATCTAAAGCCACACAAAAGTAAGACTGACCTAAAGGAACTGTTCTCTGTCAATGCTTAGATCTTAGAAATTTAACAACAGGATAAACTGAAAACATTGCAGATTCATAGGTCGTTGTAAACTGCACAGTCACATTACATACTCTCACTCATCACAAGTGTCTGTATTCCGGGACCGGGTAATCCATTATCAATACAGTCTTAAAGGACATCTTTTGGTGTCAGGGTACATCAAGGTCATGAAAAGATTGTCCGTACAAGAGTGCCTGCAGGGATGTAACTTGAGACAATCAAGGCCTAGTGATGATAATTTGTGTAACCTTGTTACAATGCATAACCTAGACTTTACAAAATAATAACTCATTAAATGCATTAATACTTGACTCTAAATATAGATAAATACTTGAATTAACTCAAGTACAGGACCATAATGACTGACTTCAATAAGTGACACTGGAAAGGTTAACATTTATGATGGTCAATTTTCTGAACTGAGGATTCAACTGATCACACATTTTATACAATATAAACACATCAAATACCTTTACAATTAGCACCATCAATTTACATAATAAAATCAAAGGCATTCAGAATTATATTTGATCAAAATCCTATAAGTTTAGAATGTTCAGAATTATACTTAATCAAATCCTATACTGTAGTTTTAGAATTTTCAGAATTATACTTTATCAAAATGCTATGTTTTTAGAATTTTCACGATCATAGTTCATCCAAATCTTATAAATTTAGATAACGGAATTATAAATGATCAAAATCCTACATTTTTAAAATTTTCATAATTATATTTGATAAAATTCCTATAAATGTAGATATTTTCAATATTATATTGTATCAACATCCTACAAATTTAGAATTATCATTACTTCTACCAGTTCCATTCATAAAAATATAACTTCTTAGAGTTACTGAATGATGAAACAGACAGACAGTGTGTCCAAATTCAACTGCATCGTCAAAAATCACAAGGCACTGAATCTATTGGTACTTGCAATGAAGGCCCCTCACAACCTGATAACATTATGTTGGCTATATTTTTTTTTTTAGTGATTTGCAAACTGTACTACCATGGTAAAGTGGTCAGGACTTGACTTCAAGATACTCAAGAATTCCATTTGCCTTCCTCATAAGGATAAGGTCTCAATGTTCTTGCAGGTTACTATCAAGGTTTACTAAGGCGTGTCTTCAGTTCATTTTTCCGTTCACGGAAGAATTCCGCTCACTCCGAGTACACCTGTGTCTGAAGTTATTTCAGTGGCAGTATCTAACACTTGAAGCTCCTGCTATTACCCACTTTACACAGTTGGTTATTAAAAGTATGCAATGTGCTGAAATCTGTAAACAATTACAAGTTGTGGTGAGAGCATAGGGCAGGGTACACACACCACTTATTGAAACTTGATGACTTACTATGTCCTGAATTCAGGTCTGGACTTAATTATCATTTCCTTGTCTGCTTCCACTTTCATGCATGTGTGATGACTGACATATAATGCAGAAACTTCTGCATACCATTCTGAAACAGAAGGTCATGTTCAGTATACTGGGACACTGTACAGTTTATACTTCCAATCATGCATAAGAATATACTTTAGCACAACAGTTAAAAGAATACTGCTAAAATAAACTTTGCAGCAAAGATAAAATTTAGAATTAAAATATAAGGGAATCTTTGTAGGGCCAATAATCAAAATTTTTAACTACAAATGAAATACTGTTATAACTTACAATAAGATTTATTGAAGATCTATTTACATTAAAAAATCTCAGATATTAAAGATAATTTGCATTTTTCTTAGAAATAAAAAACCCAAGTCTTTTATTTGGATATGAATTTGGCACAAACTGGTTTACTCATTGTAGTTTGATAAGGTAGGTAAACAATGGCATGTAGTGAGTAGTGGGGACACTCATCCAACAAAAAGCCCCACTCTGAAATGGAAAGAGACTCACCCCTTAGGTGGGAGGTTGACCTCATCAACTATGACTGACACTGTTCCAAGGGAATCGGAACCTGAGGTCACACGTTCAAGGAACGGCCACTCGCCGACCAGAAACGCCAACTCCCTCATCAAGTGTAAGATCAAATCCTATTTTAGGAAAGGACAAGAGGAATCCTGTCTTTCCCATTCAGAGAGAAACTGGGGTCTTTAGCCGAGGTCAAGAGGACCCATCAAAGGAAGGCTCCAGCAACCACACAGAATCTGCAGACCGCAATCATCAGTAACTACAAGGACCTGAACAACCAGGAGGGAGGAAGAGCTCAAACAAGTACGCCCAGGATCACCACACAGGAGATTAGAAAAGGAGTAAAGGGACTTCTGAACTTCCCTACTCTCAGAACACTTAGCAATCACCAACCACTGCTTGGGAAGGGCTGGAAAAGATACAGTTCTCAAGAAGACCAAGAAGTTGACCAGGAACAAGCACACTTGTGAATGCAGAAGGATAAAGATGCAGAGAAAGCGATCACACTTCTCCAACCCTTCCACCAAGACCCTTTCCTGGCCTTCCGTAACCCTCTAAGGATCAAGAGTGGGAGCTACCAGCCAATCGACCAGCCAGCCAAGAGGGAATCTATTGAAACCTCTGGAAGTCTAAGGGCAGTTACGAACATTCGTGACTAAGCCAACATTCTTCCCACTACTTTGGTAAGAGAGACACTGCTACTAGCTGCATGGTTACTGCTACTAGTGGGATAGGCAATGCTAGTAGTGGGAAAGTTACTGCTACTAGTAGGGGAGTTAATACTACTATAGTCTGTCTAGAATGTCACGAAACATCGGGTAGGTTTGCGACGTTGCCAAACTTCCTCAAGACATTTAATCTGGCTCAAGCTAATCCCAGCACCCTTCCATTCCGGGTCCTTTAATACGGCCGTAAAACTTCCTTTGTGATCCCGTAATCTGAATCTTTCCGGTCAGTCAGATCCAGCACGCAAAATTATAATTCTGCTCCCTTTCCCGCTTGGTGGGTTTATTCCGGTCACTGCTGTCGAACTTCCATCCATCCAACACTTGGTGACTGCATAATTCTGGTTGGTCCTGGCACTGGCAATGTCACTTCCCTCCAGGAGAAGTTTTCTCCCGTTAACTCTTCCGTCTTTGAATCCAGTTTCTTGAAGTGTCTTGCGCAGAGATTCTCTGCATCCACTAAATCCAATGTCTTCTTTTACTTCAAGTAGAATGCTATGCAGCGTTGGAATTTCCTTTCTGACGCAATAACCGTCACCCTTGGGTATCAGGACAAAAGTGGTAAGCTACTTGACCTTCCTGACCTGAGACAGAGAGAGACGTGGCAAAATTTATGCCAAATCTACACTGTCTTTTCCCCTCAGGTGAGATTTCATGAATGAAATTGGCACAACGTCAGAAATCTACTCTATGTTTCGTGACATTCTGGACAGACTATAGTGGGATGTTACTGATACCAATAGGACAGATACTGCTGCTACTAGTGGGATGGTTACTGATACTAGATGGACAGATACTGCTACTACTGGGATGGTTACTGATACTAGAAGGACAGATACTGGTACTACTGGGATGGTTACTGATATTAGTGGGATGGTTACTGATACTAGTAGGAAAGCTACTGATACTAGTGGAATGGTTACTGATACTAGTAGGACAGCTATTGCTACTATTGGGATGGTTACTGATACTAGTGGGATGGTTGCTGTATTAGTATGAAAGCTACTGCGACTAGTGGGATGGTTTCTGATGCTAGGACAGATACTGCTACTAGTGGGATGGTTATTGCTACTAAAAGGACAGATACTGCCGCTAGTGGTATGGTTACTGCTACTAGTGGTATGGTTACTGATACTAGTAGGAAAGCTACTGCTACTAGTTTGACAGTTACTGATACTAGTAGGAAAAGCTACTGCTACTAGTGGGACAGCTACTGCTACTAGTGGGATGGTTACTGCTACTAGTAGGACAGCTATTGCTACTAGTGTGATGGTTACTGATACTAGTAGGACAGCTATTGCTACTAGTGGTATGGTTACTGATAGTAGTAGGACAGCTACTGCTACTAGTGGGAGTTCTTCACTGGAGGGGTGGCAAGAGCTCTCGGCTAGCACGATGTTGGCCAAGCGTTCGACTCTCCGACAGACCGATGAAGAATTAGAGGAATTTATTTCTGGTGATAGAAATTCAATTCTCATCATAATGTGGTTCGGATTCCACAATAAGCTGTAGGTCCTGTTGCTAGGTAACCAGTTGGTTCTTAGCCACATAAAATAAGTCTAATACCTCGGGCCAGCCCTCTCCCTCTCTAGGAGAGCTGTTAATCAGCTCCTCAGTGGTCTCGTTAAACTAAGATATACTAAACTAGCTACTAGTGGGATGGTTACTGATACTAGTAGGAAAGTTACTGCTACTAGTGGGATGGTTACTGATGCTAGTAGGACAGCTACTGCTATTACAGGGATGGTTACTGATACTAGTAGGACAGATACTGCTACTATTAGGACAGCTACTGCTACTAGTGGGATGGTTACTGCTACTAGGAGGGCAGTTAATGCTACTAGTATTGTATATACTGTTACTAGTAGGACAGATAATGCTACAAGTAGGGGAGATACTACTACTAGTGGGGCAGTTACTGATACTAGTATGGCACTTAATGTCACTAGTAGGACAGTCACTATTACTAGCAGGGCAGTTAATGCTGCTATTGGGACTTATATCACTACTAGTGGGATGGTAACTGCTACTAGTGAGACAGATACTGCTACTGGGTTGGTTATTTACCTATTAAAGGAACTGAGAGAGAGAGAGAGAGAGAGTATTGAAAATATGTACATGGTAGGTGGTCGACTGTGGTTGGTTTGTGGTCACTTAGGAGGGGGGTATGGGGTGGTTATTTACCTATTAAAGGAACTGAGAGAGAGAGAGAGAGAGAGAGAGAGAGATGAGAGAGAGAGAGAGAGAGGAGAGAGAGAGAGAGAGAGAGAGAGAGAATTGAAAATAAGTACATCATGGTAGGTGGTCGACTGTGGTTGGTTGTGGTCACTTAGGAGGGGGGGGTCTGGGGTGGTTATTTACCTATTAAAGGAACTGAGAGAGAGAGGAGAGAGAGAGAGAAGAGAGAGAGGAGAGAGAGAGAGAGAGAGAGAGAGAGAGAGAGAGAGAGAGAGAGAAAATTGAAAATAAGTACATGGTAGGTGGTCGACTGTTGTTGGTCGTGGTCACTTAGGAGGTGGGTCTGGGGTGGTTATTTACCTATTAAAGGAACTGAGAGAGAGAGAGAGAGAGAGAGAGAGAGAAGAGGAGAGAGAGAGAGAGAGAGAGAGAGAGAGAGTTACAAAATTTATGTTAATAATAATAATAATAAAACCTTATTTTAAAGACTCAATCAAGATGGCGCCAGACCCAGAAATCCCCTACAAATATTATACATTTTTTAATGAATTTTGAGGCTCATTATCTAACCTTTGCGTTAATTTAACATGAAATATGTTTAAAAAACGATCTATAAACTCCTATAACTTCTATACACTTATAGATCAGTTTCTATTCTGCTCTAAATGCGATTATTTTGGCATAACTGCCTTAAGGTATAGGCCTATAGAGTACCTTAGAGGACTCTAATATTTACCTAAAGTCGTTTCTCTGTTTCACCTTTCTTGAATAATCTCTTTTAAATATACTTAAATATACATATACTTAAATATAAACATACTTAAATATACTCAAATATAGACTTAAATATCTTTAAATATACTTTAAAATGTATATACTTAAATATAATATACTTAAAATATAATATACTTAAATATAAATATACTCAAATATATACTTAAATATAAATATACTTAAATATACATACTAAAACAAATATACTTTAATATATACTTAAATATAAATACTTGAATATCTTTTAAATATACTTAAATACATACTTAAATATAAATATACTTCAATATACATACTTAAATATAATATACTTCAATATACATACTTAAATATAAATATAATTAAATATATATATATATAATATATATATATATATATATATATATATATATATATATATATATACCTGAATACAAATATACTTAAATATCTTTTAAATATACTTAAATATATACTTAAATATAAATATACTTAAATGCATACTTAAATATAAATATACTTAAAATATACTTAAATATCTTTTAAACACATACTTAAATATACATACTTAAAAATAATAAAATACTTAAATATACATAAGTAAACATAAATATACTTAAATATCAATACACTTAAATACATACTTAAATATCTTTTAAATATACTTAATATAAATATACTGAAATATACTTAAATATTTTTTATATTTACTTAAATATAAATATACTTAAATATACAATGTTCTTCATTACAAACACCTGTACTCACCCTGGTGGTCATGTACAGAGTCAAACAAGGCCTACATCAGCCGTCCGTTTTTTGAGTCGCCGACTCTACAGGATGACTCTATGGCTCTATCTCTATGAACGACCTGAGAATAGAGGAGGAGGAAATATATATATAAAAATATAGAGAGAGTATCAATTAGGAAAGCCTTTGTTCCTGAAACTAGGCCTATGTGAGCAGAGGTCCACACTGACTCTACAAGATGACTCTATCTCTGTGAACAGGAAGAAAGTGTAGAGAAAGCATCAATTAGAAAGTCATTCAAATAACCTAAATAAGGTCTTGACTCTAATAATTTCCCACAGAGAGCCGTTTCGCCAAAGCTCTAAGAACATAATAGAGTTCAATATTTAGTTTATCTTTAATGCCTCTATATGCCATTCTATTTAATAGAGTCAGGCTCTTTTTGTTATTAAAAACAGAAAATTCCAAGTGTAATGTATTCCTCAATAATCACTGGTCACCTTTACTGCAAATTCTCTCATTTTAGTTCATTGAAACTTAATCCTTTCAACTTTGGCTCCAAAATAAACTAAAAAAATATTCTTAGAAGCAGATTAATAATAACCTTAAATATAACCTTTGATTCAGTGGCCAAAATTTGTCTATTAAATCTCTGGAGTTCAGGACACTGAGCTAGAGGGCTGCAAATTGGCACGTTGATCACCCACCTCCAATCATCAAACATACCAATTTGCAGCCCTCTAGCCTCAGCAGTTTTCTGTACAGCATACAATCAAGGCCACCTAAAATAGATCTATCCTTTGGTGGTCTCGGTATAATGCTGTGAGACGCGGCCCATCAAACTTCAACCACAACCCAGTGGTGGCCTATCCTATATCGTTGCCAGAAGCACGATTATGGCTAACTTTAACCTGAATAAAATTAAAACTGCTGAGGCTAGAGGGCTGCAATTTGGTATGTTTGGTGATTGGAGGGTGGGTGATCAACATGCCAATTTGCAGCCCTCTAGCCTCCTCAGGAGTTTTCAAGATCTGAGGGCGGACAGAAAAACTATCAGTATATTGTAGGATTGTGGCCGAATCCACTGATCATTACAAAATCTCCTTTTTTCAATATATTTCTAATATTAACACCACATTTTTTCTAATATTTTTCTAACAACATCAATATTTTTCTAAAAATAATTAACTTCAATATTTTTCTAATATTAATACAATACTGCTTTGCAAAAATTCTGACAGAATTTCTGTCAACAAGCATCACTTGATGACAAATTCTGCCAGAATTTCTCAACAAGCATCACTTGATGACAAATTCTGACAGAATTTCTGCCAACAAGCACAACTTGATGACAAATTCTGACAGAATTTCTGCCAACAAGCACAACTTGATGACAAATTCTGACAGAATTTCTGCCAACAAGCACAACTTGATGACAAATTCTGACAGAATTTCTGCCAACAAGCATAACTTGATGACAAATTCTGATAGAATTTCTGCCAACAAGCACAACTTGATGACAAATTCTGCCAGAATTTCTGCCAACAAGCATAATTTGATGACAAATTCTGACAGAATTTCTGCCAACAAGCACAACTTGATGACAAATTCTGCCAGAATTTCTGCAAAACAAGCATAACTTGATGACAAATTCTGACAGAATTTCTGCCAACAAGCACAACTTGATGACAAATTCTGCCAGAATTTCTGCCAACAAGCAGAACTTGATGACAAATTCTGCCAACAAGCACAACTTGATGACAAATTCTGCCAGAATTTCTGCCAACAAGCACAACTTGATGACAAATTCTGCCAGAATTTCTGCCAACAAGCACAACTTGATGACAAATTCTGCCAGAATTTCTGCCAACAAGCAGAACTTGATGACAAATTCTGCCAGAATTTCTGCCAACAAGCACAACTTGATGACAAATTCTGCCAGAATTTCTGCCAACAAGCACAACTTGATGACAAATTCTGCCAGAATTTCTGCGAACAAGCATAACTTGATGACAAATTCTGACAGAATTTCTGCCAACACGCATAATTTGATGACAAATTCTGACAATTTCTGCCAACAAGCACAACTTGATGACAAATTCTGCCAGAATTTCTGCAAAACAAGCATAACTTGATGACAAATTCTGACAGAATTTCTGCCAACAAGCACAACTTGATGACAAATTCTGACAGAATTTCTGCCAACAAGCACAACTTGATGACAAATTCTGCCAGAATTTCTGCCAACAAGCATAACTTGATGACAAATTCTGCCAGAATTTCTGCAAACAAGCACAACTTGACAAATTCTGCCAGAATTTCTGCCAACAAGCACAACTTGATGACAAATTCTGCCAGAATTTCTGCCAACAAGCACAACTTGATGACAAATTCTGCCAGAATTTCTGCCAACAAGCAGAACTTGATGACAAATTCTGCCAGAATTTCTGCCAACAAGCACAACTTGATGACAAATTCTGCCAGAATTTCTGCCAACAAGCACAACTTGATGACAAATTCTGCCAGAATTTCTGCGAACAAGCATAACTTGATGACAAATTCTGACAGAATTTCTGCCAACACGCATAATTTGATGACAAATTCTGACAATTTCTGCCAACAAGCACAACTTGATGACAAATTCTGCCAGAATTTCTGCAAAACAAGCATAACTTGATGACAAATTCTGACAGAATTTCTGCCAACAAGCACAACTTGATGACAAATTCTGCCAGAATTTCTGCCAACAAGCAGAACTTGATGACAAATTCTGCCAGAATTTCTGCCAACAAGCATAACTTGATGACAAATTCTGCCAGAATTTCTGCAAACAAGCACAACTTGACAAATTCTGCCAGAATTTCTGCCAACAAGCACAACTTGATGACAAATTCTGCCAGAATTTCTGCCAACAAGCACAACTTGATGACAAATTCTGCCAGAATTTCTGCCAACAAGCACAACTTGATGACAAATTCTGCCAGAATTTCTGCCAACAAGCACAACTTGATGACAAATTCTGCCAGAATTTCTGCCAACAAGCAGAACTTGATGACAAATTCTGGACAAAGAACATGTCTAAGACATAATTATCTTCCTGTCTAATTTTCTTCAAATATTGTAAGTCATTTGCTATTAAAAAAAGACATCAGTCTTAATTGGCTTTTAGTGCTTTCATTTTCCCATAATCCACAAATGAATCATTTGTTTTTGTAGTATCATTATTATTCATGATGATTCTTGCAGAAATTATTACCATTCATATTCCATAAGTCATAACTCATGACATTCTTGCAAATATTAAATTTCAGGACAAGCCAATACCTACCCCATTTAGGGTCCATGTCAGCAGAAGAGGGGATTGAACAGAAGACGGTTCCTGTGTTTCCTCCACCAGAAACATGTGCCAATCAATTACACATCCCTGACAAATCAAAATTAAAGTTAATGAAAGTGTATGATGATAATTATACTATTAAAGTTTATCAAGATTACTAAGTTACATTTACAGCCTCTGAGAGAGCTTTCCTAAAGGACTGGTACTTAATGAAGTGCATACTCTATTATTATTATTATTCTTATTATTAATCAGATGATGAACCCTACTCATATGGAACAAGAAGTCCACCAAAGGGGCCACTGACTTGAAATTCCAGAAGCGTCCAAAGAATATTAAGGTGTCCATTAGGAAGAAGTAAGAGGAGGTACAGTAAAGGGAAATAGAGAAAGAAGAGACCTCACATATTGTTCAGAAGGACACGTATGGACCCAGATGGGGGTGACAGATAAGACCATACAAACCTCAATGACTCTCAGGCAGATCAACTGCAAAGGAAAATCCTGAGCCTTCAAGGAACAGAGAAACAGAAACTGTTCAAAAACATGACATTAAAAATGTGTGCCCTGTCAGGCATTGGTCAAGTTCTTCACTTGACGTTACACAAACAAATAATAATAATGGTGTTTGAATGCAAGAACCATTGCAATGGGGACACAGATTTGAGAAGCCCTTCCGAGCAGGACTGAAATGTCCGCAGCAGAAGAGATTTTCTGAGAAGAAAATCCTGGTCTGAATTTAGCAGATCAAAATGGACACAGTCTTCTCGTTATCTGACCTCAGTTGGATCTACTCTTCTTCAGGAAAGAGTTCGCCAGAAACTCCGTAAATCAGGTTTGAATGAAACTCGAAAGGGCGTTCGTACCTGACATAATAAAACAAAAAAGTCCTATCATGGGAAAAGCCAAAATGACGAACCTTCTATATCTTGAACGTACGAGAAAAGGAAAACAGAAATTAGGTTACGAGTAATGTTTTCTCACTGCATATCTGATGTAATAATTTCTTTTTGTCATGTTACGGAAGTTGTGATTTTTTTATAAGCTTTGATGTGCTTGGTACTCCCATATCTTTAATACAAAAATGGATTATTACGTGACAGGGTAATTCGTAAGACATATTTCATACACGAAATTCATTGCCACTTCTTAGCACACCTTGAGACTAAGAATAAAGTTATTTATAAAGCAATGATCTAAACTCTGTTTCTTTAAGGAATAGCCTTTAAAATTAAAGTTCTGATATAACACTAAAAGCTCATAAGACAAGCCACAAATCTTGTATTAACCCTGGGTAGGTAAACAGGTCCCTTAGGGGTCAATGCGCCTGTGCAGAACAGCCATTTTTGTAATAACACGAGGGACATCGGTGTTTGGCAGGCCCTTGAGGTGCGCAGCTTTAGTTCTCAGTTACTGAGAAGTTCAAAACAGATATTCAGATGTTCTACAATGCCACCAAGGGAGGCGTAGATGCTTTTGACCAGCTGTGCGACAAGACTTCCTGCATCAGGAGCATGCACAGAGGGCCTTTGCGTCTTTTCTTAAATACTGTCAACCTTTCTTACAGTAACGCTCACATCCTACATCAAGCACAAACAAAAGGGGTAAGGATGTGACGAGGAAGGACTCTGACTTGGAGCTGGCTGATCGGCTGAATAGAAAAGGGTCTCTTTCTAAGCTACACTCCAAGACCTTGCCTTCGGGAACTCAGGCATCTGATTTGCTCTGTCTATAAAGTAGAGGCAGCCATCAACCCTGTGAGCTCTGAAGCTGAAGAAGTTGCAGCAGGCCCCACGAAGAGGAACCGGTGTCACCTGTGTCCACGGGCCTCAAGCAAAAAATCAAGGGTCACCTGCGTAAAGTGCAAGAAATGTACCTGCACTGACCACTGCTGTATCATCTGTGATTGCTGTAAATAATAATGATGTAGGAACAAAAAACATTGTTACTCATTTCGGGAATTTATATTTTGTATTCACAAACAATTTGGTGGTCATGCGTTGACTTTTGACTAAGACCTGGTAAATACCATACGTCCGTCGAAAATTAGAGGGCCCTTTTAGAGTGACAGTTACATAGAGAAATTCTTGACAACTTTTAACTACTTAGAGTTCTTTTTTAAACTTTTTTTCTTATTCTAGGATGGTAAATACACAATTGTACCAAACTTAAAAAACATAAATTAATATTTAGTAGCCCTTCAGGCAATTATTCAAAAATACTGATTTTTTCATACAATTAATTCTCCATTGTTTCACCTGTTGCAGATTTTTTGTTTGTGGCCAAGGTGAAATGACCACACCATCCTCCTTGAAGACTCTGAAGCTACCATTCCCTCAAGACCCTTCAAATAATGTTCAAGTGTATTTTTGTATAGATTTCTATTTTTCAATACTTATTTTTCAAAAATATTTGTAATAAATAAATAGTATTTACAATAGTGTACTTCTTTGCTTTCCTCCTAACCTAGGATAAAGTATAATTATATTTTAAAATGAAAAATCTAGAAATCTATATCTTGAAAAATGAAAATTATAAAATAGGTCAAAGTGGTGGTCCCCAAAGCAGGATCACATTACCCACGACCGGAAGGTTCCCTATGCAGGGTTAGTGTGACCATAAAATAACATAATAATAAAATCAGTTAAATGATTTTCAGATGCACAACGAATAGGCTAATGTTTGGTCACAGCAGAATGCTTGCTACAATGACATTGTCAATAATCACAATGTATACACTGACTGAGTTTGGTCACAGCACAATGCTTGCTACAATGACATTGTCAGTATTCACAATGTATACACTGACAGAGTTTGGTCACAGCACAATGCTTGCTACAATGACATTGTCAGTATTCACAATGTATACACTGACTGAGTTTGGTCAC
>JANJGK010002072.1:130000-147377 GCA_039081455.1 Macrobrachium rosenbergii | reverse complement strand
TGAGGATACAAAGGAGTTAAAAGGTCATTAGAACCATTACTCTATATATATATGTATATATATATATATATATATATATATATATATATATATATATGTATATATATACACTCACACACACACACACACACACACACACATATATATATATATATATATATATATATATATATATATATATATATATATATATATATATATATATATATATATATATATATATAAATCTAGAGAGAGACTGACAGACAGAGACATAGAGACATTGTATGGAGTGCAAAATATCTTTTGATCCTACCTGCCCATACTAACACATTTATAAATACAACACGATCAGTATGGCAATGAATCAAACTGTTAATGTCCATCTTTTAACATTGACTAAAGCTGAGGGGATCTGCATTGCGTCCGTTGAAACAAACCATTTGCATGCAGAACCTTTTAAGTAATACAGACGAGATTTGGCAGATGTTGCAGTGTTGACATACTTCACTTCCCCTCTCTGATAACCGGTCAATAATCCCTCTGACTATGTCCATTTCAATCCTGTTTAACTTAATTTATGCCTCTCTTCACCTCTGATGTTTCAGACTGTTCGCATTTATGCTTCTCTTTGAACTCTGTCATATTTCACTTTTATAGCGGCACATACCTCTATGCCATTAATCATGCAGTTGCTTGCAGAGTTGTTTGTTGCTTTTTTATTCTGAAAGCGGTTTTAATCATCGCAAGAGACGCAGGCATTATCTCCTGGCTGATCAAAGATCGTTAGCTCCCTATTTTAATGGGGTATCAAATCAACTAAGATTTCGCACTAGGTAAACGATGCAGAGATGGGGTCGCTACTTATTTAGATTTCATATATCATATGATTTTTCAGGCGTTTTAAGTGGAAATATTGTTTATAACTTGGAATTTAGTTCAAATCTATTGAACACAGTAACAATTTGCAGGGTATCGTCAGTTTACTGTATTATTCTCTCCGTAAACAATTAAAATAATTCCTACCGATTCCATTCTACTTCAGACCTCTGCATCGACGAGATGTTTGAGGAATGATTTGTTGCTTTTGCCAACTTTTATGTGATGTTTTCGCTGGAATATTAAGAGACTGATTAAACTCGTTCTTTCTAAATTATGAGTGAAGTGTCCTTCCTCTTTAAACACCAAAGGAAGTAATCTGTCATGAACATGTTATTTACCAATTCGCTCTCCTGGTTCACTGTTGTCTTGCAACGTTATAAAAGAATGTTAAAGACACTGACTTGGTTTAGTATCGCGAAAAGTTTTCCATTTATTCTTTGAAATGGAAACCGAACAACTAAGACCTACTTTATTGGATCAATAATAGGCTTGTCGTTCACATGAAACAAACAAACAAAAAAATACCATATATATATATATATATATATAATATATATATATATATATATATATATATATATATATATATATATATATATATATATATATATATATAATATCTGTCTTCTCCCACCCCGTGTTTTGCAATGGAGACTCTTCAAGTAAACGCTAAATCCAAATTGATGGTCGAACTTATGCTTAGTAATCAAAAGTCAATTATCTTATCATCAGATAAGATTATTTACTAACCTATTCCTTAGTAATCAAAAGTAAATAATCTTATCATCAGATAAGATTATTTACTAAGTTATGCTTAGCAATCAAAATTAAATAATCTTATCATCAGATAAGATTATTTACTAACTTATTCCTTAGTAATCAGTAGTTAATAATCTTATCATCAGATAAGATTATTTACTAACTTATGCTTAGTAATCAAAAGTAAATAATCTTAACATCAGATAAGATTATTTACTAACTTATGCTTAGCAGTCAAAAGTAAATAACCTTATCATCAAATTTATAGACTTAGGCTACAACATCAAAAAAAGAAAAATAGAACTCCAAAATTTCATAGATGGCACACCAGGTCGTTCTCATCTTCCCATTGCTATTTGCAAGAAAATGTAAAGTTATTTATGGACTTTCCGATATCTGCATTACTGTGGATTGCTTTTCAGATACTAAATTTGGGTTACGATGGCCAAAGCACCAATAGTTCATTTTCTATCTGCAGGTAAGCGAATGGCGTCGACTTCTATTGGTAATCGAAAATGAAGTTTCACGCAGATAAGGTTTGGGAAGGTGTCCGTACTTTTTATTCGGAGTTATTTACTATCTTTAGTATTGGAGGTAAGTTTAAACTTATTATCGTCCAGTTATCTTTACCTATTATGCAAGTATATTGTAATTTTTTATGGCTATTAGATATGACGTGCTTTTTTTATTGAAAATAGTTTCTTTAATGGTATTTTTGATACTGCTTCGGGACCAATTACGCTGTGTGTTTTTCTTAATTAGGTGTATAAAAAGACCATCATTATTTAGGTCAGTTCTAACTGAATATTTACGATGGTTTATCCTGATGTTTGATGCCTAACTCATCTGACCAATAAAAAATGAATTATAATCCACACATGGGATTCTATAATAATTTTTATCACTCTGTCGAGGACAACCTTATAAGTATTTTTTCATAGTGCTGTTATATAAATAGATTACATTTGCAATGAATGTTTTCAACAATGGTTTTTCGGAAGCTGATAAAACTTGATTAAAAAGGATGTTATCAGCTAACTGTTTTTATGTCGCTTTTCTTATAAAATTTTCTCGCAGTTATAGTGCAGCAAGTATCAAATACACATATGTACATACATACATACATATATATATATATATATATATATATATATATATATATATATATATATATATATATATATATATATATATATATATATATATATATATGTGTGTGTGTGTGTGTGTGTGTGTGTGTGTGTGTGTGTGTGTGTACGCGCGCGCGCGTGTGTGGTGTGTTAGACTGTAACTCATTTTACACAGCATTTTCGCTGGTTCAAGTACTATGGCCCAAAAAGCCTGTCAATATCGAATTTACTTTACCTCGGAAGTAACGTACATCTAAATGGAACTGGATATAGTAAGAAGTCCTAACCTGAGGAGAATTGGGCGTTATGCCTTTTTCTGTTAAAACTGTATTGACGGGGTCTTTTATCACTCAGTTACAAGAAAAGGTGTAAGTTGACTTCCTACTTTTGGATATTTTACAAGGAAAGTATCGGCGAAAAAGACTGCAGTTTCTTTAATGGAGTGACGATTTATCGACTTCCGTTCAGCAAAAAACCAAGTATAGTCTTCAGTAAAAAAAAAAAAAAAAAAAGTATTTTTGACCATATTGTCGCTGCAGGGTCAAAAAGTGTTCCACGTAGTGTTTTAATGTCTTGCTTATCTTTCCTTACACTTTAATCTTGGGTTATACGTTCCCTTATATTTATGGTGCAAAATCCACAAATACTCGTATGTATATGAGCAAAGCTGCATTTTTCAGAATACACAAACTGATTTTTAATCATTTTTGTATTTAGAAAAATAAAGCTTTGTTCATTTATCTAATTGTGGATTTCCGCTTATTATTCCCTTATATGTTCTCCCGCCTTTCGTAATCTAAAACTGTATTAGCTCCTTCCTCTATATGCTTCTGTTACCCGAGAATTATAATGACAGAACTGCATGTAGCCATAATAAGGGTATTAGCCTCTACGCAGTTAGAGATTAAAATCTTTAGTTACAATCTCTTTTTCATAGTAAGGTAAAGTTACAAATGCATCGTAGTATAATCGCTGTGTAATGTTTTTCTTCGGTACGTCTTCCTATCCGCCAATTAGAAGGATTCCGTCAAAACTAGTAACAAGATTTCTATAAAGTTTTTAAACATTCCTTATATTTTAAAGAAGAACTTGTTTCATTTCCTTGTTGATCAGAGTCACGAGTTGAACACAAAATTTTATCATTCCTTCGCTTTTCGTCATAGTACCAAGGTACCCAGTTCCTGTTATTTGGTGAAATACGACGAAAATAGCGCAGAGTATTTTGGTAACTGTAATAATCGCATTACATTATTTGGGACAGAACAGAGTGCTTGGGTAACGATGTTAACTGCAGTAGTCAAGGCTTACGTACAGTAATGTTTTCCTTTACCAATTTAGATTACGAATATCCTAATTTCGTTCTTGTGCACAATGGTACCCCCTTTTGCTTTTTTTTTTTTTTTTTTTTTTTTGCTTTTTCACGTTTCTTCTCATTCCCTTTATCTTGATTCTCTGAAAATTTCCAGATCATCTCTGGTCATTTAAGACATTTTATCTTTTCTGTCTTTTTCTTTTCTTTTGTATCTTCTGCATCGAATCTCATTTCATTCTCTCTCACTTTTTCTAGAGGACTCTTTTTCTAAGACACTGAAGAGGATGAAGTGGTAAGAATAGGAAGAAAAATCGAGGGATATTCGCAAGGGAAAAGAAAGTAGACATGATGAATCAATCATATTGGAGATAGTTGAATCCTAGCACATTTTATATATATATATATATATATATATATATAATATATATATATATATATATATATATATATATATATATATAGTCGCATACTTCCATTCTATTGAATAGACTCTAGTTGTTCTTGATGGTGAAGGTAATAATAAGCCTAAAGGAATAACGAATACTGTGAATGAACTTTGAACTCATATTTTGTTCCATAGAAACGGAAAATTTCAACATATATTTTGTTGACGATGTGTGTCATAATGATAGTAACAATGGAGAAACAAATCCGCAGTTATGTGTATGTTTATATGTTTAAGGATAAATCTGTACAGACAGCTTTCGGGAATCTGATTGAAAAGGGACTCGGACAGATTCCCGAAAGCTATCTGTACAGATTTATCCTTAAATATACGTACATATACATAATTGTGGAGATGTTTCTCTGTTTTAAGACTCATGCTACTATGGGTATTTCTTAATAGTAACAATTATATTTAACAATCAAAGAAAACTCATATTAGCCGTTTCCACTCAAGCAGCCACTTCGCTGCATATCGCATAACGCTCCAAGAACGCACGAAGCTGTTAATCCCGGAGTCGCCAAAATCAATCGCTTGAGAGCTGCCGATGTGTTATCCCGGGGCTACGTGACTGAACGGTCACCTTCACACAGTACAAGGATTCATTTTATGTCCCTTTTCTCCTCTTTTTGCTTGGACGTCTAAAAACTCCCTTTTTTTTATTTTGATATATGTTGTAATTTTGGGAAATCTTTTCTAAAAAGAACAAATGTAAGGGAGATTCATGGAATAATTATAAAAATAAAAAACCCTCTAGCTGAGTTTTTGATTATTCGGTTCTCTTGATTATTTATACCATGACTAAATATATAGATTGATGGCTAAACATCGTGTGCATTGATCAAGAACAAACAAAAATTATTTCTTCATAATTTCCAGATTAGAATGTAGCATAACAAAATTACACTAAGCCTAAATATTTAGGTATAAATTTTGTTTTAGGGCTTTCATATATAATTCTCAGTAAGTGGAGATTAATAAAATAGATAGACAAATAGCTTGAGAATTCATACACGTTCTAAATTGTTGGAGAAATTATTAATCATTCCTAATGAATCATATAGTTTAGGGATTTTCCTGATGCATAAAAGGAGACCGTATATAATGTTTTGTATCTCGGCTAGTTCACTATTTCTTGTACCCGGGGTGATGAGAGAATTCACAGAAATATTTAGCTGGGAGGAAGCTAACTGCATGAGAGGTCAGGTGTGGCTGGAATATGGAACAGTTTAACTGTGCACGATAGAGCTGCTAGGTGTTAACACGAGGGACAGCGGATTCATATGAAAAAGTCCAAACATTTATTATTATTATTATTATTATTATTATTATTATTATTATTATTATTATTATTATTATTATTATTATTATTATTATTATTATTATTATTATTCATACAGTTGTGAAATTAACCACTAGAAAAACTCCTTGAGAACATATTGTGTATTTATAGGGAAACAGGTAACCAAAGCCATTGAATAATATTTATTTATTTGCATTTTACTTTATAAAGATTGCTATGATTTGTCACCTTTGTCAACAGGATGACTCCTTATTCACCTTCAAAGTCCTTGACTTCTTAATTCATGCTACATTTCCATATGGCAGGATCCATATTTAGTTGAGGCAGTGCGGTATCAGAGGGCCATAGATATTTTATTCTCCTATTGGCACCCCGCGCAAAGGCCTTCCTGAAAATGTTAAGGACGTGCTTTTAGCGTATTTTTTTTTTAGATATTCCTTGACTGTCATTCAGTTTTAAGCGAACCAATTCCATTTTTTATTCTTGTATTAGTAAACGACACCCAAACGTAAACAATTTTAACCTGAAGATGAAATTTTCAGAATACTGTTGACATTCAGATGAACGACAAGCATGCCTACAAAGGAATGTCGAAATGCTCAAAGCAAGCGACAATAAATCTTACACCTCTCCAGGCACAGAAAAACTTCCGAGCTGTAACTAGGATTCCTGTAATAATGGCTGAACTCTCTGGTAAGAGAAGAATGCTGGAAGTGGATATGTAGTTGATAATGCTGTAAAACTAAAAGAAAAAATCTGGATGATGATCAAGGAAATAGTTATGATATCTTGAACACTTGATAACTTATTTACAGAACTGCAAAATGTTCACATGAGATTTGAACCATATTAACATCGGATTTCGACTGAATATATTGTATGTTTCGTTTATACTTGCCATGACAGAGGGGGATATCACCTTTTCTGGTAGTCAAGTTCACTGTACTTATAACGAGAAATCTATTTGGGTATTATGTAGGATTATTTTAACCGAAAACAACAAAAACAAAACCGATTACCGCGCATGACCGAGAATAGTCTGATCTTAGAGTCAACGTTAAAAAGCACTATTGAGCAAGAGTAACCCTGCAAAAGGCCTCTGAGTAAATTATAGGCTCCTTTGTAACGCGATATTTGCACTTAACTGGAAAAGCACGTACCTGAGAACGCGCCCTGTAAATACCTTCAACCTTCAACCTCGTTGATTAATTACAAAGAGCACTGTCCACCTAGCTACATTACTGCAAACTTATTTATCTAATTACCTTTGGTTAGCACAGTCAATAAAAGATACCGAAGTAAATCTTAACTAACGTAAGATAGAACAAATACAAAAGGAAGTAAGTATTTTGTCCAAGGATGAAAATATATTTTGGAAAGTCACTGTAGCCATCATTGTAGCATGAAAAAGATACGAAATAATTTTTGTCTTATGTTAACGAATGATATAAATTTGCAAATATTCGTGGTTTGCTTACGTAACATAAATAAAATCAATACACAAATAAGAAAGGCAGGCACAACCCACACGCAAATATACATAGACACATACAAATATATAGTCATATCTTTACTAGTGTGTGTGTATATAGATATATATATATATATATATATATATATATATATATATATATATGTGTGTGTGTGTGTGTGTGTGTGTGTGTGTGTGTGTGTGTGTGTGCGTGTGTGTGTGTGTGTGTACACAAAAAAAGTAAATATTGAAAACCGAAGGTTGAACAAGAGGAAGAAGTTAACAGAGAATGCGAGCTGGTCCGCAGGGAAGTAAACTCAGACGGAATGGTTAATGAACAAATGGATCTCAGAATAAACGATGCAAAAGGGCGACTGCTGTCTAAAGGGAATGCAGCCCTTGGTCAATGGAGTGAGTTTCTGAAGACTGGTTCGTGTGAAAGATAACAGTCAGAGTTAAATGATGTAAGAGTAGGATATATCAGTGTAAGTAATCATAATAACTATAGTGCCCTCTTAACTTCTTGATTTCCTCACATCTTTGGATACGCTTTTTACTACAGCAGGACCAGTCTGCAGTTAATGTGCCTCGCTGTCGAACTATTCGGTTCGACACCGCTGGACTGTGGAACAGTCTCTCTCCTTGAGGATGTTGCGCAATTGGGACTTCAAAAGTTCAAGCGAAGATGCACTGCATTACTGCCCTAAAACGACTTTTCTTGAATTTTATTAATTTTCTTACGTTTTTATCTATTTATTAGTTACATGGTTAATTTTTTTATGATAACTGATCTCTTTTTTCTGTATTTCCTATTACCTTCTGCTACTTATTTCAGATGAACACCGTGTTCTTTGCAAGCTTGAATGTCAAGTTAGTGGCCTCTGTGGGCTTGTTCTTTGTGAACAGGGTTCACGTTCTGAATAATAATAATAATAGTAATAACATTAATAATAATGATAATTATACAAATAAAAATACCTATCTAGATAGCCGATTGATCTTGAACGTCGATTGGAAGTCGTTTGTTCGTATTCTCGGGGTGTTAGAGTCACTTAGGCACCAAACCACTTGTCACTTATAATTCCCTTTCGGTGATATTCCCGAAGTAGCGCGAGTTGGATATTAAACGACATCTTTAGCTTAATGTGTGTGTGTATATATATATATATATATATATATATATATATATATATATATATATATATATATATATATATATATATATTATATATATATATATATACTGTATATATATATAAATATTTATATATATATATATATATATATATATATATATATATATATATAGAGAGAGAGAGAGAGAGAGAGAGAGAGAGAGAGAGAGAGAGAGAGAGAGAGAGAGACAGACAGACAGACAGACAGACAGACAGACAGACTGACAGACAGACAGACAGACAGAGACTACTGGTCACTTTTTACCAGATACATGTGATTGTAATAGTCCTATACAATAGACCTATATAATATACCCACTATAATATGCAGGTGAACAGAATCCTCATAATAAAGATAATTTATACATTCCTTTAAACCCCAGACAATAAGTCCCATTCATTAGCAGATCAAGCTCCTGAAATGATTACAGTCCCAAGAGACTGCAACAGTTCCTAAGGACTGAGGGGCCTTTGTCTTCCCCTGCAATTTCGGGGACGGCGGCGGATTACGACGGAGGCGAAAGAGCATTAGGCCTTTCACAAAGGACCCAAGTATCAGGCAGCCACTCAGCACTTGAGTGGTTAATCACAATAACCGGAATTCATTCCCTCATTGCCAGTAAACTCCTTCCGCTTCTTCTGTCTAGGGACGGCTGCTGTTCTGTTTTACTAAAATGTACCAAGATGACCTACTTCGATGAGCACTTCAGTAAGCATCCACTCCTAACAAGCTGCTTCATCAGGCAATACACGTTAACAATAAAAGGGAAGCTTCATTCAACAAATAAAAAAAATCCTTATTTTGACTATTTAGTAAGCTACAACATATTGAAGTGAAAGACTTTTAATTATGAAGTTTTTATATTTTTACGTTCAGCCTGCATTCTAATTCTCATTTTATCAATATCATTATTTTCCTTTCAAATTTCTGTATTTTAGTAAAGGTCACCTCTGTTGAAAGAGATACTTCTTGTTCTAAAATACCCTTTATTACGGACGCAATGGAGAGTGATCTTGTATCTTGACTTAAGTGACAAAGTGACTTGTTGCAGTAACACGGGACGTCATTGAGAAGCAACCAGTGCATTGAAAGGCTTTTCAAGAATAGACTGAAGAAAAACATGCTCCATATGCTTTATATGAACCACATGAAGCTCGGGTAATTAACGAGATTTTAGGTCAACATTTTCCTTGATATCTTAACGAGTATATTGCTACAAAACTATTGACAAATCCACGTTACTAACTCTCCTCATTGAAGTCTTCGTCATTTTTTTCGTTTGATAGGTATTTATTTCTACCCTGATTCGGTTTTTCCTTCTTTAATTTATTATGAGCTTCTCTTAACATTTTTCCTTTTAAATCCGAATACTGATACCTTCCCCTTGCATTTTCAGTGCAGGCCTACTTCATTTACTTCATTACAATTTTATCTTACGTTTCCCGTTTTCATCGTCGGAAAACGGATTACCCGAGTTTGTCAATTATATTTTTGCTATTTTTACTTTAGCAGTTCTCTCTCTCTCTCTCTCTCTCTCTCTCTCTCTCTCTCTCTCTCTCTCTCTCTCTCTCTCTCTCTCTCTCTCAAAACGGACGCTTTATTCCTTTCCATAACTATACTGAAATATTGCCTGCATTAAAAGCACAGACGCCTAGTATTGGAATATATATTGGGATACTGGAATATGTAGTTGAAAAGAAATTATCATAAATCATCAAAACGACTGTTAATGTTGTTTACTCAAATGCTTCCGTTCCAACCTACATCTGGCAACACGACTTAAGTTGAACGTCGTAAATCAAGTCTGGGGCGCAGATATAAAAAGCCCTGATTATATTCTAACTCCATAAGCAGATATTTAAGCCACCTGCCTTATAATGTCAAACTTCTATACCGCTTCACGACAGGCGCTTGTCATCGCCTTATCATAAAATTTGAATCATGATGAGGCGGAACTAGAATGGAGGATCAGCATGGAATATCAAAATGGAAGTCAGCTTTTTAGCGTAGCTGTCTAACTTTCATATCTGCATTTGATTTAGGACTTGATTTTTTTTAGGTCACGTTTCTGGTTTTAACAATGATGTTCAATTCCACTTAAAAAAATATATAAAAACGTATTAAGTCTTGACAAACAGAACATGCATTAATTAATATACCAAGTGCTTATTCACAGACTTACTGTGAGAGAATTATCATGGAATTAGCTGAGCCATCTGCCAGTACGAGATCTTGATCTTTGAATAGAATGAATGAATCCCGTAAAGACAAATAAGCAAACATATTTCGCCATAGTCTCATTCACGTATTGGTATATGAAGTATATTCATATTTTAGTCAGCCTTATTCTAGAGAGAGAAACTACAGCAAAACAAGACTCTTTTTTATGTTTTTTTCTTTCTTTTTTTAATAATCGATTCGGTAACTTTTTACTTGATTTTCATGGCCTATAGATATGGTAACTTTGAAGCCTCATAAGGCAAAGGTATTTTAAGAACTAACCATTTTTCTTTATACTGTTTTTTCTTTAACTTCGAATTGATAAGTGGATCTCCTTTTGGTGTATAAATATGACATTTTCATAATTTTATAATGTTATGCTGTCTTCATTCTGTGAGATACTTGAAAATGTTCTGCGTTAACAGCAAATGTTCATACTACTCGGTGACAGCATTTCAAACTCTCCAAAAATCGATGACCTCAACCTACGTAGGACCTTGGTCTGACGTTCCTTGGTTTTATGTTTAACGGCGGTTTTTTTTTCTTTTTTTTTTTTGAACTGTGTGACGGATGTTTTCCTTAACTGTAACAATTTGAAAGTGAAAGTTTATATACTGTATATATATATATGTGTGTGTGTGTATGTATGTATGTATGTATGTATGTATGTATGTATGTATGTATGTATGTATGTATGTATGTATTTATGTACATATATATATATATATATATATATATATATATATATATATATATATATATATATATATATATATATATATATATATATACAATATAACTCCGAGACTTTATCAGATATTTTATATTTTTCTAGGTGTTTTCCCTATTAACCATTTCTGTATTCCCGGGAGATGTAACAAAATAAAGTAAAATTTAAACAGCGGGGATAGCATTTCCATTGTTAATCGCTTGCCTCAAAGGATTATAAAAAAAAAGTCAAGATAAAGATTAAGAGCAATGTCAAGAAAAGAACGTGCAGGGGAAAAGAACGTGAAGATCGCTTCAGGACTGACCTGGCACATACAAATCAGTTTTGATCAGAACGAAACACATTTCATTTAGTTTTCACGGACACCCATCAATTTTCTAACTTTCTATTAGTAATACTTATCAAATGGCTTCAGATTAAGATTTTTTTTGTATTAACAGCCAGATGTTATTGTTACGAACTAAACAGCACATGAATCGCAAAGCATGAATAGCTTTATATGAATTAGTGAGCTTTAAACCTTATGGATACGTTATTTTCTTGCGGAAATGAGAAAAGCAAATATACCGTCAATATATTCTACACTGCTTTTATCGATGGTCATCATCAAGGATTCACACTCACCATCCTTCATCCTTCCTTGCCTCCCCCCAACTCCACCCTCTCTCTCTCTCTCTCTCTTTTGTCACCATTAGTATCAAAGTTGCCCATATCCTTGTAATCTTTGTTTTACTCCTTTCTGTAAACTGTCGTCTTTCCAGTGACAGTTAAAATCGTTTCCTGACACAATTTCCCAGCTTCATAAAAAGGCCACATGCGACTCGTTACCGGAATGGAATATCGAGTTTAAGCCAAAGGCCAAGCGCCGGGACCTATGAGGTCATTCAGCTCTGGAAAGGAAACTGAGAGTAGGTAGGTTTGAAAGGTGTAACTGGAGGAAAACCTCACAGCTGCATATGAAATAATTGTTATGAGAGGGTGGGTAGCAAGATGGAAGAAAGATAATATGAATGGAGGTACAGTATGCAGCTAGCGGCCGAAGGGACGCTGGAAGAACCTTTAGTAAAGCCTACAGTGCACCCCGTGAGGTGCACTGACGGCGCTACCCACCTACGGGGAGCATTACTGTCTTAGGAGGAAGTCTGGAGTCTCCATCAGGGAAACTGGTCCCTTGAGTACCAAGGAAATTTTCGACACACGAGTGCCATGACAAGCAAAGCTGTACACCCTCACAAGCTCCTAAGATCACCAAGACAGTAGAACTGCATTTATGAGGATCTCGTCATTGATAATTCCTACACTAACGCATTTTGTCAGTTTTCATGAAAACAGTGTCTTCAAATATCATCTTAATAGTTCTAAAAGATAAATTTGATTACTGCTACTATTACTAATACTGCTACTACTACTACTTCTACTACTACTACTACTACTACTACTACTAATAATAATAATAATAATAATAAGAGAAGAAGAAGAAGAAGAAGAAGAAGAAGAAGAAGAAGAAGAAGAAGAGAGTGCATGGGAAGAAGGACTGATAACAGTAGACGAAGACCCGGAAATATGCAGAGACAGGAGAGTGAAAAACAGAACAGGAATGGCACAACAAACCAATGCAGTAGTACATGAGACAGACTAAAGAACTGGCTAGCGATGAAACATGGCAATGGCTACGGAGGGGAGAACTCAAGAAGGAAACAGAAGGAATGCTAACAGCGACACAAGATCAGGCCCTAAGAGCCAGATATGTCAAAAGAACAATAGATGGAAATAACATCTCACCCATATGCAGGAAGTGCAATATGAAAGACTAGACCATAAACCACATAGCAAGCTAATGTCCGACGCTTGCACAGAGCCAGTTCAAAAACAGGCATGATTCAGTAGCAAAAGTCCTCCACTGGAGCCTGTGCAAGAAACACCAGCTAGCTTGCAGTAATAGACGTTGATTGACAAAATCAAGAAGGACGTATCACTCATTGATGTGGCAATACCATGGGACACCAGAGTAGATGAGAAAGAAAGAGAGAAAAGTGATAAGTATCAAGACCTGAAAATCGAAATAAGAGGGATATGGGATATGCCAGTGGAAACTGTATCCATAATCATAGGAACACTAGGCACGATTCCAAGATCCCTGAAAAGGAATCTGGAGAAACTAGATACCAAAGTAGCTCCAGGACTTATGCAGAAGAGTGTGCTGTTAGAAACAGCGCACATGTGAGAAAAGTGATGGACTCCTAAGGAGGCAGGGTGCAACCAGGAATCCCACACTGCAAAAACCACCCAGGCGAATAGGATGACTGTGATAGACCAAAATAATAATAATAATAATAATAATAATAATAATAATAATAATAATAATAATAATAATAATAATAATAAATTTAAAAGAACTTTTGCTTATATACTGGTGAAAACAACTAACTAATGTCAGTCACTGAAAACGCCGCTTAGCAGGGCTTACTGTATCTGTCAACCTCATTTTTAAATGCATTTTTCAAATTTAAAATGGTACAAGGAAATAAAGTGTCCTTGTACCAGAGCCAAATACAGAGGTAAATGAGAAAGTCTCATTTTCTATGTTACCTTCCAAGATTATACTGTAGCTTATAGCTAAAGATGGCATTCAAATTTGCGAGAGCATACAGGTACGCATTCATGAATGTTCTTATGGAAGGATAAGATAATAAAACTTCCGTCTTCAACAGTATTATCAGCGTCTAATAATAATTCTAATGGTTCAAGGCCATGTGGGGATATTTATCACTGGAATTTGTTCAACAAGCAAGTCAAACTATATTAGAACTTTCTTCCTTTTAATTATTATATACTGAAAAATATTGATCAACTCTACTTTTTCCTCATTTCGTAACTTCGTGACCTTGAAAACAGGTATCTATCGTAATCATTCGGGTCGAATAATGAGGGGATCATAAAGTACCTTCCGAATTAATAATAATAATAATGACTATATGTGTGCTAACTGCATATCAACTATATACAGGTACCTGGTGTTCGAATAGAAATTTCAGAGTAAATCTATAGAGAAATGTTAGCTGCTCTGGGTTCAGAAATAAAGCAAAATCACAAAAACATCAACGCGAGTCTTATATTTGTTCAAAACTCTCCTGCCGAGCCTCAAACCGAAAGTGGAAAAGAACTAGAATCTTCATGACCATAAACTGCAGGTTGTCTGGTTTTATTCAGACAGCGTAGCTGAGATCAAGGCAGCCTCTTTGTTCAACTGATCTCTTGGGAGATGAAAGGAGCATCGTCATGCACCTCTTGGAGTACGGAGTGGCCGAGACTCCAAGCACTGTAGCGCAGTTTCCTTATAACTTCCCGAATGAAATGGTTAATATCGGATCTCTCAGGACGTGAGGCTGATGAAAATTTTTTCAACTATTTCCGGTGCAGTGAAATCATTTGGAAATGTTCCCCTTTCAGGGCTGTTTTGCCTTTCAGAATGTGTTGTTGGTTTGTTGTGATGACAAAAACTAATGAGACAGAGACAGACAGACAGACAAGACTGGAATATTACTTAGCCATATAAAGTGGCCTGCATAAAAAGTAGTTAAAAGACTGAAAGATACAAGAAAAAATATATATATACGTACATACATAGACACACACACACACACACACACACACATATATATATATATATATATATATATATATATATATATATATATATATGTGTGTGTGTGTGTGTGTATACGTGTGTATGAATGTATATTTACATATGTACGCACACACACATATATGTGTGCGTATATATATATATATATATATATATATATATATATATATATATATATATATATATATATATACATACACACACACCTCCGTTTTCAAGATAATTATTTGTTAAACGAATTTCCTCAAAGGAAATCTATGACGTAAAAACATAAAATAACTTAATAATATTTATTATAATTGTTTATGGAATGTGAAATCGTTACACCAATATAAGAGAGAGAGAGAGAGAGAAAGTAACAGAGGACATTGTTAAAGTCTCAATGCCCGATTTAAATGTCACACTAAATGCAAAATGGCAAATTTTAAAACTGACATGAAAATATTTACCATAAATGAAAATATCTTTTGTGGTAAATTTTAATTCATTTTTTTTTTGCAGTGATAGCCAATGTACATTATTACTAGTACATCAGTACTAGTGCCACATAGTAAAGCGTACAATCTTTCATTTGCAAGTCTCTCTCTCTCTCTCTCTCTCTCTCTCTCTCTCTCTCTCTCTCTCTCTCTCTCTCTCTCTCTCTCTCTCTCTCTCTGATGTAAATAATAATATACTGAGCACCAAACACGTGATATGGAGTGATTGTTCGCCCAACCAAATTACCCCGAGAGACTACAGTATATGCCTCCCGGAAAAATCGGTGTCACACCTGCAATATGATGAGGTCTATTTTATGCTGAAACTTTCCGACTCTTGAATATGTATGAATGTGTTCCCGGGATCTCTCGCTGTGCTGTTCCATCCCGTTTTCATGATCAACTGAAATCCCCCAACCACTGTGGCAAAGCTTGAGGCCTGTTTACTCGAGAATATTAGTTTTGAATAGCGATAGAATAAAAAAAAAAAAAGCTTTCACGCAAGTGGCTGGACAAGTGAATTTAGATGGAGATAAGTTTTTAAAAATCATATATTTCAATCTTGAATGGGACCTGGGATCACGTGTTTGGTGCTCAGGATATTATTATTTACATCAGAGAGAGAGAGAGAGAGAGAGAGAGAGAGAGAGAGAGAGAGAGAGAGAGAGAGAGACTATATAGGACAACCACCCGCGACCACAGATAAAGCGTAGGAACTCGAAATAAAGAATAAAAGAAATACACGCGCACGGGTGAATCAAATATCTATGGGGTAGGACAGAAAAAAATTTCAAATTTAACGCCTACTAATAAATGAATTCTGATTTTTTTTAGAACTCTCAATAAAAAAAAGTTAATAATCATTTGACGAAGATTGTTATAGTGACTGATTATTTCTTTTTCGAGTTCAACTTCTACATCTGCATATCTTCCACATATTAGTCGTATGTATGCATAAGAATAAATTAGTTTCGTCGACTAGTTTTTGGTTTCCGATCCCGCTTCTGAACACATGCTCATAACAGTAATGTTATAAGTTAATGTTCATACTAACTTGCAAGTCTTAGGGAATTCTTGTACAGTGTTTACCATATATTCTCTGCTTTGTTGTAAATGATCAAAATTACTAGAAAGCTGAGTTTCGGAAAGACAAAACGAACTAGGCTATTTGACTAAACAGAAATGGTCTCTCTCTCTCTCTCTCTCTCTCTCTCTCTCTCTCTCTCTCTCTCTCTCTCTCTCTCTCTCTGTTGTCGTCAGTTACAAAACAAAAGTGGGTTGATGAACCTATATTCGTTACGAGATGAAATCTCTGAGAAAGTACATTTTGATTATGACTTCATTTTAACTCAAGATTGAATTTAAGGAGACTCAGTCTTTTTCATTTCTTGACCACGTGCTTATCCAGATCTTTAAACAACACGGGAAGAGAATGGTCCTGACAGATGGCGAGATTCCCTCTTGGTAATCGGCCAAGTAAGGATCCCACCCCAGCCCCTGGCACCTGCCCCCTCCAACCCCATACATTGTTACAATTCTATCAGGATAGACGAAGGAGCAAAAAAGAGTAATGTTCGGAGAATTCAGACTCTGGAAGTGTTATTTGAGGAAACAACTAGTTCCATTTCAAGACCTGTGTTTACTAACTTTCTTTGAATTATAATGAAAATTACTTTCCTCGAAAGAGACTAAGGAAAATAAATTTTCTGATGATAGTAACATAAAAAATGGCAATCCTTGTACAGAGAACAATATTGCTTCTTGTCTGTCTCGCAAAATTTTCTAGACATATATCGATTTTACAACCATACCGTAAAATTTATGGAATTGTCGAACTAACTGCTCTCA